>PVHP010033247.1:0-19735 GCA_004024765.1 Zapus hudsonius | reverse complement strand
GAGGCCACCCTGAGACTACATAGTGAAGTCCAGGTCAGCCTGATCTAGAGCGAGACCCTACCTCGAAAAACAAAACAAAACAACACAAAAACAACTGAAGCCTGTTTCCAGATGACATGGAGGCTCAGGAGGTGTAGTGACTTGCTCAGGGTCACACAGCTGCAAAGAAGTGAGTGGAATCCTAGAGCATCCAGGTGTGAACTGTTCCATACATCTTCATGCTGGAGAGGGGCAGGGAACCGCTTCTCTCAGAGTCTCCATGGCATACAGTCCAGACCTGTCCCCTGGGCATGCAGCGAGTTCCTGGTCCAGTCCATCCCACTCCAGCATCAACCCACAAGCTCTTGCCGTACACCCTAATATGCCTCCCTACTCACCTGACTTCCTTCCAACTGTACCTCCTATTCCCAAACTCCAGCTGTCTTCTCCAGGAAGCCCATCCTGCTTACCCCGTCCTGGTGAACTCCAGTGGTAAGATGTAGGGGTAGAACCCACTGAGTCTTCTCAAAAGCCCCAGCACCCAGGGGAGCCTCAACAGAACCAGAGAGTACAACCCTGCATGTAGATGGCCCTTCCTGTTAACCATTCCTAGCACAGCTGGAGGAAAGCATAATTCATGGAGCTGGGGAGTTGGCTCAGCAGTTAAGGCACCTGCCTGCAGAGCCTAACAACCTGGGTTCGATTTCCCAGTACCCACGTGTACAGACGTACAGGGTGGTGCATGCATCTGGAGTTCATTTGCAGCGGCTAGAGGCCCTGGGCCCTGGTGTGTCCATTCTCCACCCCCCTTGCAAAATAAATAAATAAACTTTAAAAAGTAAGGTAGAGAGCAACTGCCTTCCATACACACGCATACATATGTGTAGCCAATATGAACAGGCATACACACAGGCACACACACATACAAAAAAACAAGCTTGTGATCAAATAAGGCTCATCCTGGGGCAAACTGAGCCCAGCACATCCTCATGACAGTCACTCATGGCATCCTCAACAGTGATATTCTTTGCCAAACCTCTGCATTCCTGTCAGTGGCAGCTCCCTGTCTGGACCAGCCCTGCCTTCGGTCCACATTTCCATTTCTGTAACAGGCCCCCTTCTCCAGGATGCCCTTCCTAGCCTCTGATCGCTCAGCCATCTCCGTCCCTGCAAAGAGTCTCTGCAACTTGTCCCAAGGGGATCCTAGCAGTAACAAGGCCCAGACTCCTCCCTTACAGGCTGGGTGACCCCATGGCTGCAGATACCAGTGCCAGCTGGGCTGAGTCCCAGGCAGGCCAGGGCTGGGCTGGAGCTGGGTCTGGAGGCCACAAAGGGCCAGCCACTCGGAGACGAGCTCTCTTCTCATCCAGTCTGGGTCCCCCCACCCTGTCTGCAGTAGCTTTTTGGGCCTGCTCTGGCAGCAGTAGGGATAGGTCACTGTACCTCATCCCCTTGTCACCCCTTCAGGTCAGACATGCCTCAGGCCCCTGGCAGAATGTGTTAGGGGAGCTGAGGCCAGCTTGCTGCCATAAGTCCCAATCTGGGGGAGAGGCAGTCAGCCAAAACTAGAGCCCAATGCCAGTCACCACCCGGGCCAGCAGATTGTATCTGACATCACAGCCGCCCCCCTTGCCTGGTGACCACGGCAACTGGAGGCCTCCCCCTCCTCTTCCACCCTCAGAACAGTCCTCCATGTTCCTTCTGACCGTGGGCCTTGTGTGCGGGATGAATGGGGGCGGAGTGGCATTTGAAATCTGCAGCTGACAGGCCCAAGCTGTGCAATGCTTAGGAACGTGGGTTTTGGTTTAACAGATCTTGGTTCAGTGGGGTTCAAATCCCAACTATCTCCCTTCCCAGCTGCTTCACCTCTCTAAGCCTCGGTTTCCATAAGTTCTATAGGTGAGAATGCAAGCAGACGGGGCCTGTTTCAGAAGAGGAATGAGTGAGTCCCTAGTGCCCAGGTAACACAGTCAGCTCCTACAGTACAAATGACTATTCTCACTCAAATCTCTGCTGGAAGGGAGAGCGTCTCTCATGAGCTGTGGGGCCTCGGCCAAGTCACACGACCTTGCTGAACCTTGGTATCTTCATCTGGAAGCTGGGGTGACAATACCTTCCCTACAGGGGTTCCACAGCAGCAGTAAGGCACAGAAAACGTGTGGCACTGAGCCCAGTGCGTCATAGGCAGAAGTGCCCAGGCAACAGTCTCGCTGTTACCTCTCTTCCTGGCTTTCTCTCCAATTTATGTGCTGCCTCACTCCCCAGCTTTCAAACTCAAAGACTGGTGTCATTTTCTCCTGTGTCATTTCCACAGCCAGAGCTGTGCTCAAGTCCCCCAGAATCCCAGGCACATGCCCATGGCTTAAGAATGGCCAGGTGTCAGCTGGTCACTGGAACCAAATCTTGGGGAGCCCTTCTCTTTCTGGGCCTCAGGGCTCCCATCACCTCAGGGCTGTAGCATGAAGCCTCGATGGGGTGACCCCATTTGGGCAAAAGTACTCCCAACCTGCTGTCCCAAAGACACTTCACTTTCTAAACCAGCCACTCTAAATCTAGACGACATAGCTTCCCTGACACCTGGCACATATCTGGGGTGAGATTTGTCCCCTCCACACCCCAGGCACCCCCCGCTGTCCAGTCCCCTACCTTAGAGGCCCGTCCTTTGTCCATGCAGGCCGGGTTCTGACAGCGTAGTCCCTTCTCCTCCGCTGGGCTCTGGTCTTCTGTGGACAGGGAGCAGAGGGTATCAGTGGGGGAAGGGGACACCCACGCTCCCTTGGGCCCCAGTGGCCTCCCAACCAGGGGCTGGGTGGGGCGGTCTAGTCAATCCTCCCTTCAAAGGAAGTCAGTGTCCTTTTCTCATTGAAATGACAATTTATCTGTAGGGAATCTGTTTGCAGAGCCCTGGTCTGCGTTATTTCCCCAGGGAAACCGTCCAGATTCTAGGGGGAGCAATGTCTTTGGAAATAAGTTACTCCCTCCCTCTGTCCTATTAAGTGGGAGGTGGAGGGCCAGCTCAGTGACCTCCTGGGGTTCCAGACTTTCTGAGGGATCCCAGGCAGGGCCGCAGGAGGAGGGAAGGGGAGGACTCCAGGGGTTCAAGATACCCTTCCTAGCCCAGTCGTCCAAATCACTCCCTTAGGCGACAGACACCCTCCCCGAAAGCCTGGGGGCACCTCGCTGTCCAGGCTGTCCATCTCTGACCGTGAGTTTGGCCCTCTCCAGTAGTCTTTCTTCCCGGCGGCTGGGGCGCCGCAGCTCGGGGGGGTCGGGGAAGGGGAAGGGGCGGCAGTGTGGGCCCTGGGCGCAGAGCGGCCGCGGTCTCCGGCAGGCCTTCCCCGGCGCCGGGAGAGGTCCCCAAGCCCCGCGCGGCGCCCTCCGACCACCGAGACGTCCAGCCGGCCTGCACGGGCCGCACTCACCCATGGATCGGCGCCAGGGACGGGCGGGAGCGGGGAGCGGGGAGCCGAGATCGGGGCGCCGAGAGCGCGGAGCCGGGGAGCCGGGCGCGCGAGGCGGGGCAGGTGGGCGGCGGGAGGAGCGCGGGGCGGGAGCACCACGGCGCCTCCCCAAAAGATGGGGGTGTGTCCCAGGTGGTGCTCCCCCAGCTCCCCGCCCCCACCTTCAAGGAGGGCTGAGCCCGGGGAAGTGCGGCGGCTGCGGGTCCCGGCCGGAAGTGCCTTCCAAGGGGGACGGAGCCTTCTGCACCCGCCGAGCAAGTCAGCGACTCTGCTCCGCGCCGCCGAGGTCCTCCCACCCCCATACGTTCCGAATGGCTGCCACCCAGGGCTCCCGGGAGGTGGCTGGACCCAGGGTATAGGTTTCTTAAATGGCTGCTGGCTGTGTGTGGTTTTATTGTTCTGATCTCTTAGTTTGCGTTAAAAAATAATTTAAAAACTTCATCCGGAGGATACTGGGCACTTTTTGAAAAGGACACTTGTCGTTGAGGGCACACCGGGAACATCTCTTCACCAAACTTTTTTTTTTTTTTTTTTAATTTTCACAAAATTTCCACCACCCAGGCCCAGCACAGCACCCAGAGCACCCGGAAGGCATGTGGGGCCTAAAATGACTTCTATACTTTGGAAAAGTTTTTCCTGGTCTTTTATGGAAGTGAAGTCGTCAATATGTAGACGGCATTTTCATCCATCATAAACTCCTTTGCACAGCAGAAACAAAGCCTCAGAGGGGTAACCCAGACTCCCCCAAGGGGCTCTGCTCCCAGGCTTCCCCTAGATCTTACTCTGCCAGCTGGTGCCAGGAGGCTCTACCTACTGAGACCTAGGCACAGAGAACCAACTTAGAAGGTGGGAGGGTAGTTCCCTCTTATAAAAGCAGAGGGAAGCCTCTCACATCCAGTAGGGCATCTTCCTGGTTGCATTATTTGAGGGTATCTAACCCACAGCCCATCTGCATGCATGCCAGGATAGATTTAAATACATCCCAACATATTTGTAGATGACAGCATTATGTCATAATGTCAAAAAGTTGAACATCCATCCGTGCAGTACTCACAAGTGGCTAGAACCTCATCTCTGTCCCCAAGACTCTTGGCAGAAGGAACTGTGGAGGGTCCCAGACATTCCGCTAAATCCATTCAGCAAACACACATCCAGTGTAACCATGCTTCTGTGGGCCAAGCCCTGGGCTGGGTGTAAGTGACCCACTGATGATCCTGACAAGTCTTAGGGAGTGGGCCTGGCAGGCAAAGGGGGCCTTTGGGGAGCAGCATATCTACATTGCAGTGAGGAAGCTCCAAGGAAAATTTCAGGCTAGGATGCAGTGTCTATACAAAGAACTTTCTGTAACTCAGTGAGGTGGCTCATGCCTTTAATTCCAGGAGGCTGAGATAGGAGACTCCATGAATTCAAGGCCAGCCTGGGCTAGATGAGAGCCTGCTTCATAAAACAAACAAACCTCTCTGAGGTGTCCCGAAGCTTCCAGGCTGAGAAGGAAGTAGTCACTTGTGTCCCTCGGCCTTCTAGTTAGGAAGCTGACACCACAGCTAGCCTATAAAAACTCAAAAACTCTACGTCTTGTCCAGTATCACTCCTCACAGTGCTGACCACCCTTCCAGAATCCTTGCCTCCTCAACTGTCCAAAAAACCCAGGCTGCCTGTCCTGTCACACAGTGTGAGCCCTGAGCAGGCTGCTAGGGTAATTGGTTCTGTTGGCCCCAGCCCTGCCTTCCAGGAGGTGGCTGACTCAAAGTCAAGGGTAGGTAGATGCCAGGAGTCTCATCCTCCACACCTATATCAGCTTTCAGGAGAGTTTCTCATGCACACATCATCTGGAGTGGTCTTGTTCTCAGAAAGCTTCAGACCCCCGAGTTGTCAAAACTTGGGGTCTATTGCCCTCCGAAACCCAGGCTGGCTTCAAACTCACTGTGCAGCTGAGGACTTCTGATCCTTCTACCTCCACTTCCTGGTTACTGGGATTACAGGCATGCACCTCCACACCCAGTTATCTGTCTCCTTATTCTGCATCCTCCAGGTCATTCTTCCACCACTGAGACCACCTGCCTTGACAGCATTTTGGATCCTGCCACACCTGCTCCAGGCCACAGCAATCTCAGGCCAGGACTGAGAGCACAGCCTCCTTAGTGCTACACACACACACACACACACACACACACACACACACACACACACACACACACTCACCTAGTACTTTCAGGTGCTTTGGAAACTGAACTCTGGAATCTGACCCTTCAGCTTATGCTAGAGGGGCTCAAGCAGTATGCTTGACCCACACTTCAGATTGCTGCAGCTTTCAGATCTGTGTTCCATGATAACAAATCCCCAGGTCTTCTGGGGAGATAAAACCCTGGCAGGTTTCCTGGCCCAGAGTGGGGCCTGAGGGGCAGTGTCAGACAAGGGGAAGGTAATACCCCCACAGGGTTAGGGTAATCTACACCCCCTGAGAGTCATAGAGCGAGGAAGGGTTAGTGAGAAGGCATATCTTTTCTTGGTTCTGTCAGTCATATCCTGGACATGGCTGATTGGGTCAGAGGTGGCCACCCAACCTCGCTCAACCAGATTTGCTCTCCTGAGAATTAGCGTGGAGGCAAGCAACTCCTAATAAGCCCTGAGGTCATGCAAACTCAGTCTGAGTGGATAGGAAACCTCAAGATTATTGGGGAGCAGGAAGAGAGGTCAGTGCAGAAGGATCCCAGGACATAGAGAGAGGGAAGAGAGGAGGTGATTTTTGTGACAGTGGGACAGTTCTGGTAAACCTGACTCCACTGCCCTTGGCTACCCCCATGACCCCTTTCCCACTCTTCTTTGTTCTTTCAACTTGGTCTTCTCAACCCCCCCACCCACCCACCGTGGTACCAGAGGTTGTCTCTTGGGTCTGAAACAGCCCAGCTGGTCTCCTGCTCCTCTGAAGGCACTGGCTGTCCTCTGAAAAGCCAGGGGCCCTCAGCCAGGCAGACAAGCCCACTCGCCAGTCATTTCCCCACCCCCTGCCTTAGTCACAGAATCCCGCTTTGGCTTCTCCCATCAGCACCATATCTCTACCAGAACTAGGCAGAAGCCGGCCCGGCCAGCAGACGTATTTTGTTTGGCTGAGCACAGTGTTTCAAAAGAATCTCAATGGGTTGCCAATTTTGAAAAGTCAGGAGATTTTACATAAAAATCCAGATTGTTGGCTCCTCTTGACAAACCAGAGGAGCCTGGCAGCTCTGGACCCATATTCCAGACGGCTCCAGTTCTCAAGTTGCGTCTGCCTTAGACAGACCAGCACAAACTCTGCCACCATCCCCTGTCCTCACCACTCCAACAGGGGGTTGTGAGCAAGAGGCTCACACCAGCCCCCTCTTTCTGGGTACTCACCGCATCTAGAGGAGGCTGGGAGCTGCTGGTCCAGCCCAGTCCTTCCTGGTTCTGTTGCTTTGCCCTCCCCATCGCTGGCTTGCCCAGGAATGCTGCTTCCTTCTGGAAGGTCTCTTTATTGCAACATATCCAAATTCCATGTGGATCTCCCTATTTGACTCCCTCTGTCTTGGGCAGAACCTTTAAGCCCATCATTTTCTACCTATCTTTCCCAGAAGGCTTCTGGGACAGCTGACAATAACCAAAGTCTCTATTCATTGAGCACCTGCTGGAAATAATTCTGATCCCTATAGGATCTCACCAGTCAACCAGGGATGGTATCAGCTAGACCCAGATGGGAGCCACAACAGAACCCTCAATAAGTGGTGGCACATGCCTTTAATCCCAACACTCAAGAAGCAGAGGTAGAAAGATCATCGTGAGTTCCTGACCACCCTGAGACTACATGGTGAATTCCAGGTCAGTCTGGGCTAGAGTGAGACCTTACCTCAAAAAGCAAACAAACAACCAAAAAAAAAAACAAAAACAAAAGCTGGGCGTGGTGGCGCACACACTCCTTTAATCCTAGCACTTGGGAGGCAGAGGTAGGAGGATCGCTGTGAGTTCAAGGCCACCCTGAGACTACACAGTGAATTCCAGGTCAGCCTGGGCTAGAGTGAGACCCTACCTCAAAAAACAAAAGAAAACAAAAAACTGGCAAGTCGACACTTAGTTGTACTATGCACATTAACCCACACCAATTCTTGCTGTTGTTTTGTTTTTTGAAACAGGGTCTCATTAGGCCAGGCTAGCCTCCAATTCATGGCCATGGGCACCTTTCTACTTTAGGCTTCTGAGTGCTGGGATTAAAGTATGCACCACCACCCTGAATATATAGATAGATAGATAGATAGATAGATAGATAGATAGATAGATAGATAGATATAGTTTTTGTTTTTGTTTTTCGAGGTAGGGTCTCACTCTAGCCCAGGCTGACCTGGAATTCATTATGTAGTCTCAGGGTGGCCTTGAACTCATGGCCATCCTCTTACCTCTGCCTTCTGAGTGCTGGGATTAAAAGCGTGCACCACCACGTCCAGCTGATTTTTTTTTTTAACAGGCTCTCATGTATCCCAGGATGGGCTTGAATACACAGTGCAATCAAAGATGACCTTGAACTTCTGATCATCTTGCCTCTACCTCCCAAGTGATTACAAGTGATTGGGATTACAGGCATGTGCTGCCAGATTTAGTTTATGTAATTCTGAGGATCAAACCCAGGGCTTCATGTGTATGCTAGGCAGGCTCTCTACTGACAGACCTACATCCCAGTACTTACAGATAGTACAGATAGCTTTTTTATGTTTTATATATTTATGTTTGAAGTGGGAATGTGTGGAAGATATGGGTTAAATAAAATTCATTACTGGGCTGGAGAGATGGCTCAGCGGTTAAGGCACTTGCATCCAGTGTCTAAGGCCCCTGGTTCAATTCCCCAGGACCCACATAAGCCAGACCCACAAGGTAGTGGCCCTGGTTCATTCTCTCTCTCTCTCTCTCTCTCTCTCTCTCTCTCTCTCTCTCTCTCTCTCCTTAAAAAATGAATAAATAAAATATTTTTTTAAAAATTTCATTACTAAAATTCACTTTGCCTGCTTATTTTAGGTTTTTTTCTTATTTTTTAAATTTACTTATTTGAGACAGAGAGAAAGAGACAGAGAACCAGCATGGGCCTCCAGCCACTGCAAACGGACTCCAGATGCATGTACCATTTGTGCATCTGGCTTTATGTGGATACTGAGGAATTGAACCCAGGCCATAAAGTTTTATAAGCAAGTGTCATTAACCACTGACCTGGAATTCACTATGTAGTCTCAGAGTGGCCTTGAACTTACTGGGATCCTCCTACCCCTGCCTTCTGAGTGCTGGGACTAAAGGTGTGCGCCACCATACCTGGCCTTAAAATATTTTTTAAAAATTAAAAATTAAAAAATATACCACAGGCCTGTCATCCCAAATCAATTTAATTAATTAATGAAATGAAATCATAAGAGACCTATTAGAATTATTCTAAACAATTGAGGATGTCAGTATGACCTTCATCTTCATTTATAGGTGAAGAAACTGAGCCATTCTGGTTACAGACTTTCCTAAGGTCATAGAGATGGTAAGAGAGGGAGATGGGACTGGCACTTAGGTCCACAAGACCATCAGGCTGTAGTGCTGGGCACAAGTAGGTGTTAGACGAAAATGATCTGCCCTCACTGGGTGTTTTGGCACATGCCTCTAATCCCAGCACTCTAGAGTAGGAGGATTTCCATGAGTTCAAGGCCAATCTAGGCTACAGAATGAGTTCAGTCAGATCAGTTTGGACTAGAGTGAGACCTTGCCTCAAAAACAGAGCGCTGGAGAGACGGCTCAGCAGCTAAGGTGCTTGCCAGCAAAGTCTAATGACCCAGGTTTGATTCCCCAGTACCCATATAAAGCCAGATGAACAGGGTGGTGCATGCATCTGGAGTTCGTTGGCAGTGGCTGGAGGCCTGGCATGCCCATTCTCTCTGTCTGTCTCTCTTCCCTCTATCTCCCTCTGCCTGCAAATAAATAAATAAAATACTTGAGAGAGAGAGAGAGAGAGAGAGAGAGAGAGAGAGAGAGAGAGAGAGAGAGTGTGCCAGGCATGGTAGTGCATGCCATTAATCTCAGCACCCTAGAGGTTACCCTGAGTCTACATAGTGAATGAATTCTAGGTCAGCCTGGGCTAGAGCAAGACCTTGAAAAACCAAAAATCAAAACAACAACAAGCAAATAAACATGGGACCGGGGACCGGGGAAATGGCTTAATGGCTGAGGGTGCTTGCTTGCCAAGGGGCAGACCCAGGTTCCAGGTTCTGTGTGTCCTCAGCACCCACAGAAAAGCCAGGCACACAACGTGGTGCCTACAGCTGGACTTCCTGGCACACCCATTCTCTCTCTATCAAATAAATTAAAATATTATTTATAAAAAGCAGGCCTTATGTCAAAAATAGCAAACTCCTCATAGTTTTCACATCCTTGACCTTGAATAAAAGCGGCAAGTACAGTCAGTGCGAGGTTTCCTTCCAATGAACCCCCTGGCTCTTCTTTAAATCATAAAAAAAAAAAGACACCAGGATTGGAGGGCTAGCTCAGTGGTTAAAAGCTCTTGCCCAGGTTCAATTCCCCAGTATCCATGTAAAGCCAGACCCACAAAGTGATGCATTCATCTGAGGTTCATTTGCAGTGACAAAAGGCCCTGGTGTGCTCGCTCTCTCTCTCTCTCTCTCTCTCTCTCTCTCTCTCTCTCTCTCTCTCTCTCTCTCTCTTTTTCTCTCTCTCATTGTCTCTCTTTTTCCCTCTCATAAACAAATAAAAATATTTTTTAAAAACACTGAACCAAAAAGGCCAGGTGTGGTGGTGCACACCTTTAATCCCAGCACTCAGAAAGCAGAGGTAGGAGGATGGCCATGAGTTCTAGGCCACCCTGAGACTACATAGTGAATTCCAGTTCAGCCTGAGCTAGCACTAAACCCTAAAAAAATGAGGAGGGGCTGGGACTGGAGAGGTGGCTCAGCAGTTAAGGTGCTTGCCTCCAGAGCTAAATGGCACGAGTTTGATTCCCCAGTACTCATGTAAAGCCAGATGCTCAATTTGCAATGGCTGGAGGCCCTGGTGCCCATTCACTGTCTGTCTCTCTTCTCTCTCTGCTGGAAAATAAATAACTTTTTAAAAGTTTAAATAAAAAGCAATGTGGCAGGCAAGGCTGGAAAGATGGCTCAGAGATTAGGGCACTTGCCTCCAGAGCTTAGTGACCCAGGTTCAATTCCCCAGCACCCACATAAGTCAGATGCACAGAGTGGCACATGCATTTGGAGTTCATTTACAGTGGCTAGAGGCCCTGGCGCACCCATTCTTCTCTCTCTCTCTCTCTCTCTCTCTCTCTCTCTCTCTCTCTCTCTCTCTCTCTCTCTCTCTCTCCATCTCTGCTTACGAATAAATAAAGTAGTTTTTTTAATGAGGCAGTGAGTTTGAGGACAGCCTGGAGCTACAGAGTGAGTTCCAGGTCAGCCTGGGCTACAATGACACCCTGACTTGAAAAAGACCAAAAATAAATAAATAGGAAATATCAAGGTTATGCCAGGCTTGGTGGCACACACCTTTGATCCCAGCACTCGGGAGGCAGAGGTAGGAGGATTGCAAGTTCAAGGCCAGCCTGAGACTACATAGTGAATTTCAGGTCAGCCTGGACTAGAGCCAGTCCCTACCTTGCAAGAATAAATAAATAAATAAAGGATCCCCATCATCAAGTCGGTGCCTCTTTGAAGCCTCATGGGTCTCAAGGTGACACAGTACTATCTTCATGTCCTCCAGCAGGGTCCCTCACCTGAGAGCCTCATTCAGACGAGTCCCAGGAAGGCATAACCTCTCTGCCCACCACCTCCTAGCCCCAGGCCTGGCCACCAAAAGGCTGCCCCTCCCAGGAAACAGCTGTGGCCTTGAATGCCCCCTCCCACACACACCCAGCCTTCCTGGGAGCCTGTCCACGCTAGGGCAGCTGCCCAGGCTATACTGGGGTTTGACATCCCCACTTACGAGGATGGTCTGGGTTCAAAACTGGCCAAAAGCCAGAGGCGTATGTTCTAGATAAATGGCTGCTGGTCTCCGGACGTTTGCCAGTTTCTACACTGGACTCTGATCAGAGCATTCTGGAAGGCCTGAGCCCCTTCCCAAAGTGCTGTGGGCATCCGGTACCCCATGGAGGAAGGGGCATGAACTATAGCCTCCGATGATCTTCAGGGCTATAGCCCAGAACTGTAGCTGGCATTGTCCCCAGAGCTGGAAAACTGAACCATTGCCCTGCCCACCCACACCCCTCAGGCTCAGAAGAGTTAGGAGGACACATTCAGAATTCCTTCCTGGAGCCAGAGAAACTGTCCACATTATTCCCGCACACAGGCTTGTGGCCAAATGGCCACTTCCTCTGCTGAGGCTGCCGGGGGTGCCTGCCCATCTGTCCATCTGCCGCTGTGGGCTTCCTCCAGAGACTCAGTAGAGGAAATGAGAGAGGAACAGGAGCCGGCTACAGAAATGCTTGGACAGTCATGCTCCATGCAAGGACCACCCCCACCCTCATCACCAGGCTGGGCTGGTACCAGGGCCCAACACCCACCTTATATGGGTCCAGGCCAGGGGCTGGCTGGCAAAAGCTGTGTGGCCTGCTTCACCCACCCTGCCGCCTCAGCATCTCCTGGGATCTGCTCACATGCTGGTTCTCAGCAGTTAGGTGCCACACCAGGCCCTCTGTCAGCCCTAGGGAGAATTGGGCCTGGGTACAAGTGGGTGGCAAGGCCTTGGTCCTGGGTTCAGGCTGAGGATGTATCATTACTCATAACCTCAACAAGCTTCAGCAGAATAAAGGTTTACCAAAATGTCCCTGCCTCAGAGGGTGGAAAGAGAATTTAGGTCCAAAGCTTTAAAAGTCCCCTGCAGCCATGCATGGTGGTGCATGCCGTTTATCATCTGGACACTCAGGAGACTGAAGTAAGAGAATAGCCCTGATTTTTTTTTTTTTCCGAGGTAGGGTCTCACTCTAGCCCAGGCTGACCTGGAATTCACTATGTCGTCTCAGGGTGGCCTTGAGCTCATGGTGATCCTCCTGCCTCTGCCTCCAGAGTGCTGGGATTAAAGGTGTGCGCCACCACGCCCGGCTCAAGAATCGACCTGATTTTGAGGCCAGCCTGTGCTACAGATTGAGGTCCAGGTCAACCTGGGCTAAAGTGATTTCAGTGAGACACTGAAAAAGAAAAAAAAAAACAAACCTTCCAAATGTTACCTGTGAGACCAAAGGACTCCAGAACTGGTCATTGCAGAGCCTCAGAGCAGGAGGGCTGTTACCTGAGTTTTGAGGACATCCTAGGTCAAGGATAAATAAGAAAGTCCAAAGGCGTGGTGGCGCACGCCTTTAATTCCAGCATTGGGGAGGCAAAGGTAGGAGGATTGCTGTGCATTCAAGGCCACCCTGAGACTACAAAGTGAATTCCAGGTCAACCTGGGCTAGAGCGAGATCCTACCTTAAAAACCCCACCCCCACAAAAAAGATAGAAAGTCCCTAGGAAGATGAGGTTCTGTCCCTGCCCAGAGGGCACATTCTCCCTGACTTGTAGCTGGGGACTGGCTAAATGACCTGAGACAAATCTCTAGCCTGTTGAGACTTCTGTCATCGTCCCTGTCCCTGCCTCAGCAGGCAGGCAGGCTTCTGCCAGGTGAAGCGGTAGAGCAGACAGGCCTCTTAAGTACGCCCCATCACTTCTGGATCCAAAGGGCTTTCTGGCTAAGGGAGGAGGGAAATTTACCCTCAGCCTGGTCCACACCACACATTGCCTCTTTTGGCGCTAGCCTCCTTCTTCCTCCATCCCTGGTCCATATCCTTCATGGTTCAAGGTTTAAGGCAACAGGGCCACCTGACATAGACCTGCCCTCCCAGCCTCGTGCACACACCGCTGATGGAACCCAGCACTCTGGAGCCCAAGTGGGCAATAAGCCTATCCCTCTAAGCAGCAGCCTCACACATGTGCGCACCGCAGCTGGGACTGGGGAGAGAGATGGCTCATCAGTGAAAGGTGCTGGCTTACAAAGCCTGCCAGCCTGGGGTTCAATTCCCTAGTCACTCACATAAAGCCAAATGTAAAAAGTGGCATTAAACATCTGTCATGAGACCCTGGCATGTTCCCTGCATACACACAAAGAAACACGCAAACACGTGTACCATAGCCAAGGACTTATCTAACACAGGGACACCTGTTGTCCAAGCATCCTTCTTCCCTTCTGGGAGCAGCACTTCCCATCTCCTTGTATGGTCTGGGGGCTCCCCCAAGACCTAACCATCATTCTCCAGCTTCTCTGGCCATAGCATAGGCTCAAGGAAAGGTCCAGGCCAGGCTGGGAAAGTTCTGTTCTTGGAGAGGCTCCCACCCGCCCTGGGCTTGAGGCCAGAGCATAGCTGGAGTGTGAAGCTCACAGACGAGGCGCCAAGGCTGGGAGCTGGTGGTGCTGCGTGGTGGTGCTCACTGGTGCTTGGTTTAGTTTCAGCAGATCAGGACTGGTTTCCATCACTGCACAAGAGTCAATCAACCCAAAGTACCAGTCCAATGAGGATCAGATAAGCTAAGGTAATAGTCACAGACCACCAGAGTGGGAGCCTATCTGTCCCTGACTAAGGTGTTCTACTGAGTCACTCCAAGGAGTGCCTTCAGCTTTTCATGATAACCTCAAATATATCATTATCCCCACGTATGCCACTTTCCTGGGAAATTAGCCATAGACCTCAGAGCCTAGCTTAGCATCCCCTGAAGACTCACCATGCCTCTCTAGGGGCCGATCTCACCATAACTCTGTTTCCATCTTAGCAAAATGAACATAATATTGGAAATGACCAACATGCCTAGGTTGGAACGGAAACATTCCAGAAGGGCTCGCCCCACCACACAGCCCCAAGAGAGCTCTGTGCCTGATCTTGAAGGAGGGGGAGGCATAGCCCACGCCTGAAGCCAAGAGAGCCCCAGAGCTGCTGCTGGCCTTCATCTGGACCACCAAACCTAGTAAGGGGCTGCATGTCCGGCTGGACACTGGTGAAGGAAAGTTCCTTGTGGTGGTCATCATCCTCTGGCCTTCATACTTGGGCCTCTCTTCCTCCTGCTGTGGCTTTCAGGGGAGGCTAGAGCCCCCAAGCCACCAGGAGCAAGGAGCCCAGGGTACCAAATCCATGACAAGTGGGTCATAGGCTCTGGGCAAAAGGAAGCAGTCAAGCAGACCAGGTGCCCATGGTCCTGAAAGTCCTTAGGGAAAGTGGCTGCACCTACCGCCCAGGTCCTCAATGATGTCCAGGGAAGAACTCCAGGAGAACCGTTCCACAGACCCCAGCTCCAGCTGGGCCAGGTCGCCAGGCAAGGCCTCCAGCTCATAGGCACCCCGCTTCCTCCAGTAGAGAAACATGCTGAGGTCTGGGTCACTCCCTGCCTGGCCTGCACCCTCAGAGGCTGGATGCAGGGGTGCCAGGGCACAGAGGGGTTGCAGAGACCACAGGGGCAAACACCACTGGGGCAGGCCTCAGGCATCAAGCACTGCCCTCCCCAGGGAGGGGAGGGAGCATTCTGGGAGAGGCCAGGGGCCTCAAAGCTGACCAATGGCCAGGGACCCTGCCCCACACAAAGCGCCTTTCTTCCCCTCCTACAGACATTTTACAAATTTCGCCTTCCCGGCCCCCTCAGAGTTGAGGAGATGGGCTGGCCGTCTGGGGATGCAAGGCCCCGGAAAAGAGTGCGATTGTTTTGAGGTCCTTTGCTAAGATAAGTTTTCAGAGGAGAAAAATGTGCTGTCCAGGAGCAATTCCAGCTCCCCACCCTAACCTCTGACCCTGGCCAGCCCCAGCTACACCACATGGTTCCCAAGTGAGGAATGGGAACACCTGTGGGGACATTGGGGGTACCCTTGGGGGGGATCGGCCTCTCCCCAGGAAGCTCAGGTCTGTCTTCTAGCTCTGCTGAGGTTAAGAGGCCTCCAGGGGTCAGAGGACAGGAGCTGCTGGACATGTCTTGCCCTCGGCCTGCCTGCAAGGCCCAGTACTGCTTGCTGGCCCCTCTCTGTAAGAGGTTCTCCCCTTCCTGGGCTACCCTTCACTTGGTTGCCCACCAACCTTACCTCCCTGCTCAGACTCTCAGACCCACACCAAGGGCAGTGCATGTAGTCCTGGGCAGCTGAGACTGGACAAAGGACCTCCAGCATCTCCAGGAAGCCTCACTGGCCCCTGTCGGATGGCACCAGGGCTGGGCTGGGAGAAGGGCAAAGGGCTCAGGGTACAGAGCCACCCACGCAAAGAACCATGGGAGGAGAGGTTGGGGTGCATCTCAGCATGTGTGGGATCCTAGGTTCTACCCCCAGCAGCAGGGGAGAAAACCAAGTGACTGAAGAACAATGAGGTGGACCCTCAGAGATCCAGATTTGAGTTGGGCCTGATGGCACAGGCCCTTGGGATCTCAAGCCTCTGAGACTAAAGCATCCCAAATTCAGAGCCAGCCTGAGCAACTTAGTGATACCCTATTGCAAAATAAAAAAAAAGGGGGGGGGGTCTGAGATATAGCTTAGTCGGTAGAGAGCTTGCTTGAAGCTCTGGGTTCCATGACCAACACTGCATAAACCAGCTGTGGTGATGCACTCCTACAGACTCGAAGCCTGAGAAAGTGGAGACAGCAGAATCGGAAGCTAGATTAAGACCCTATCTTGAAACAACAGCAACAGCAACAACAACAAAACCAGAGAAGTAAGTGGAAGGAATAAATAATTTAAACTTGGTTGGGGTGAAGGATGGAGAAACACCAGTTTGCAGCCAGGCCCCTTCTGTCTGCCCTGCCAGTGTCTCCACAGCCCACCAGGTCTGCAGGAGCTGACCTCATGTGGCAGAGCCGACCCCCGCCAGACCATGGCAAAGAGACTGGCTGCTTTCCTGGGGGTGGTTGAAGGATCACCTCAGAGGCTGTGGGGGGTTGGAGTAGGGCAGCCTACGCACCCCTAGCTGAGGGCTAAAGTGCCAAAAGACAGCTGAAGTAATTTGAACCATATGTCTGCCTGCCGCCCCCACCTTCAGTGGCACAGGGGGGAGGATAAGCATGAGGTCCTGGGGCCTTGATCACAGGCATCATGTGGCCTGGACTGAACCCATGGGATGCCGGGATGCCCTGGCTTGTGTTCAGCATGGTAGGTGAGTCTGAGGCTTGGGGAATGAGACCACCACCCACCAAAACCCACTGCAGCAGAGTGTTGGGAGTGGACCTGGAGCTGTTTGTTACCCAGCCTAGACTTCTCATCATCCGGGCTTGGTGAGAGCCAACTTCAGAGCATCCCCCCAGGGCACAGTAGAGATTTTTTCCTACCCTTCCTCAGCTATGAACACAAGACCCATCCCCAGGGAGACCCACACCCACCCAAGAGGCTAGAACCTCCTCGGCTATTAGTATAAGGCCCAGAGCAGCCCTTGCTTCCTCTAGAAAGGAGTTGGCCCCAGCCTCCGGGCTCCATCGGCTCTGGCTGAGCCTCCCCACACATGCAACCTAAGCCCCTCACATTTCTCTCCTACTTTCAGCCTCCCTGCCTTTTCTCGTCTGACAGCTGGATGAGGGATGGTCTATCTTGCTTCTGTTATCCCCAGCCAGGTGGGCACAGGGTAATGACTAAAGCTGGGTACCATGCTGAGTGCTATGGAGAAGCTGAAGTCTCTGGTGGGTAACTTGCCCAAGGCCATACAGTGCTAGAGAAAGGGGTAACCATGCCGAACCCCAGAACCCTGCTCTCACAGCTGGGTTGCCCTGCCTGCCTATCTTAGTCTATGGTTGGCTGTCATCATCCACCCTCTTCACCCTTATGCTCCTCAGTCACCTCAGGGTAGCTGTATCTGGAGGCCAGAACCAGGCAGATGTTTCTTGTCCTTGCTTCTGGGTTCTTCTGAGTTCCAGTGAGCATCTGCTGGTCCAGGAGCCAGAGTCAGGACAGACAGAAGGACAAGGAGTTGGAGACAAATGGGTAGTTTGCTCCAGCACTTGGCAATGGCCTTGGACTTGGGAGTGGTCAAGTCTTCTGCCAACCACAGCTGTGTTGAGGGGAGAAGTGTCTCATGAGGGCCTGACCTTCTGCAAGGTCTAGCTGAGTAAGGAGCCAAAAGAGGAAGAGGAGCAGGTGGCCAGAGCTGGACACCAATGCCCCCCATTCTGAGCCACCTCCCAGGAAGAACAGCTTGGGAAACGTTGGCCCGGACTGTGAAGATGGCTCAGTGGTTAAAGGTGCTTGCTTATAAAGCCTGTTGGCCTGAGTTCAAGTGCCCAGAACCCACCTAAAGCCAGATACACGAAGTGGTGTGTGCTTGTGAAGTTCATTTGCAGTGGTAAGAAACCCTGGGAACACCCATATATTCCGCCTCTCAGTCTCTCTCTCTCTCTCTCTCTCTCTCTCTCTCTCTCTCTCTCTCTCTCTGTCTACATGCAAATAAAGAGATAAAAATACTTTTTTAAAAAAGGGGTAACCACGCTGGGCATGGTGGCTCACACCTTTAATCCCAGCACTCGGGAGGCAGAGGTAGGAGGATAGCCATGAGTTCCATAGTGAATGTGAATTCCAGGTCAGCCTGGGCTAGAGCAAGATCCTAACTCAAAAAGCCAAAAAAAAAATACTTTTTTGGAGAGAGAGAGCCCCATACTGTGTTGGCTCCATGGCCACACTCTGGACCATGCAGGGAACCTGGCAGAGGGTAGCACTCACCCCAAGAGGATGGTGGCTTGGGTGGTCCTCGAATTCACCAGGGAACTCCTCCCCCTTCCCAGTCAAGGTTATGGTCCCCTGAAATACCCAGGGTAAAGTGAGCACATCCTGTCCTCAGTTTTCCAGTGTCTAAGGAGGCCTGCTTGGATGTTAGAGCAGCTGGGCAGATCCAGCTGTGTGCCAGCTGCCCAGTTCGCGTGAGAAGCAACCCCTCTCAGGTCTGGCCACAGAGCCTGTTAGGAATTAAGCCCCACCAGAACCCTGTTATATAATATGAATAGAATGGTTCTAACCTCCCCCAGCCCCTGGCTCTCGTGTCTCTGTCTCCTTGGCCAGGACCCCACAAGCCCAACCAGACTTCCAGCTCTAGGTAAACAGAAGTGTCATCCCCCACTATCTGGAGATGTGCCAAGGATGCTCTGAGATTATGCCTGCTGGAGACCCATGGCAGGGGCCTGGGTAAAATGGAGACCAACCCCCAAGGCAGTAGGCAGCGTGTCTGGTATTGGCACCTGCGGGAGGGGTGAACAACAGAAGCCAATATGGGCAGCCCAGACTCCTCCTTTTAATATTAATAGTGAAGGCCAGATGTGTGGACCTGAGACCTCAGCCCATTGGTGGGCACATGAGTTTGGAAGATGCTGGTAGAATACTAGCCATAACCACCTGGAGTCTTGCCATCCTGTGCCTATATCCCTGTAGCCAGCCTCACACCCTCACAACATCCTGCTCTTAGCCTCTGTCAGGCCCCATTCCAGCCACTGGCACTGTTCAAGGATGCTCACTGGCTCCTCAAGCTTGTTTCTTGCTCTCAGGCCAGGCCTGAGAAGTCCCTGACTAAGGCTGTGGACTGCCCTCTGTCAGACCAATTCTCTACAGGATTGATCGAGGGGCTCCTCTCCTGTGCTGCCCACACAGCTTTCTCCAATTCTGGGATTGTGGTGGGGAGGGTAGCATTCAGGCCCAGAGACAATAGTTGAGTTTGCAGAATTTAGATGGAGGCCAGCAGATCTGGGCAAGGGCTCCTCCCGAGCCAGGAAGTGGCCCCTGCAGGCTGCCTGACCACAGATCCCATGGCCAGGCTGCCCAGACTTCACACCTGGGGAGAGGAAGGTTTTTTTGATTGAGAGTCTGGTGGCAGACCAGAGAGAAGCTGCCCCTCCACCGGGGTAGGAGCCTGGGTTGTAGTCTTCTTTTGTAATTAATTAATTAATTAATTTGTGTTTGTTTTTTGAGGTAGGGTCTCGCTATGGCCCAGGCTGATCTGGAATTCACTCTGTAGTCTCAGGCTGGCCTCAAACTCATAGTGATCCTCCTACCTCTGCCTCCCAAGTGCTGGGATTATGCATCACCATGCCTAGCTTTTTTTTTTGGGGGGGGGGTTTAATATGTGTTTTGTTTTATTTAAGTTTTTATTGATAGCTTCCATAATTATAGACCATAAGTCATTTTGATTCCCTTCTCCCTCCCCTATATCTCTTCCCCCTCTCAATTAGTCTCTGTTTTGTTTCGGTGTCATCATCTTTTCCTCCCATTATGTGTAGGTATTATTAGGCACTGGAAAATCATGAATATCAAGGCGTTTTGTGTCTGGAACTTTTTTTTTTTTTTTTTTTTTTTTT
>PVHP010033246.1:0-20219 GCA_004024765.1 Zapus hudsonius | reverse complement strand
GAGAATATGTTTTTAAGATAAGCAAATGGGTCAGGCATGGTGGTGCACGCCTTTAATCCCAGCACTTGGGAGGCAGAGGTAGGAGGATTGCTGTGAGTTCAAGGTCACCCTGAGACTACATAGTGAATTCCAGGTCAGCCTGGGCTAGAGCGAGACCCTACCTCGAAAAACCAAAAAAAAAAAAAAAAAAAAAAGAAAGAAAGAAAGATTGGATTCACATATTCAGACTTTGAAAATATTTCTGTAGTTGCAGTGGGAAGTGAGAAGAATACATTAAATAGTAGAGCCTAGAGCACCTGTGAGGATCGTGGGAATCACTGAGATAACTACAGTTAAGAGTCTTCTAGATTAGAGATTAGGCTAAAAGGCAGAAAAAAGATGGCTTGTTCCTGAGACATTACAGAAGATAGAAAACCTAGAGCAGGAAGTCAGGGCTGCAGGAGAGCAGGATGCAGGACTTTGCAAGTCTCGGACTGTGAGTTAATGTGAACTGTGGTGAGGGCATTGGCACAGGCTCAAGGGTGCCACCTCATTTCTCACCGGACAATAAAGTGGAGGGTGGTGACTTTCGCTGGAGATAAAAATTATAGGGAGAAAAGAGCACATGGGAGAAGGAACTTGAGGGTTTGCAGAGGAAAATCTGAGTGATTAAAAAAATGAGTTTGATACACTCGAGAGACTTCTATGTGGAAATGTTCAAGGGTAGTTGGAGATCTGAGTCCGAAGCCCAGAGAGAGTGCCATCCCCAGAAACCCACAGGGATTTCTTTGTTAATATGTTTTCTTTTGGGGCTGGAGAGATGGCTCAGCGGTTAAGGCACTTGCCTCTAGTGCCTAAGGCCCCGGGTTTAATTCCCCAGGACTCACATAAACCAGACCCACAAGGTGGGGCCCCTGGTGCATTCTCTCTCTCTCTCTCTCTCTCTCTCTCTCTCTCTCTCTCTCTCTGCTTGAAAATGAATAAATAAAGGAATATTTTTTTAAAAAAATGTTTTCTTTTTTTTTTGAGACAGGGTCTCATGTAGCACAGGCTGGTTTTGAACTCACTCTGTAGCTGACAATGACCTTGAGCACCTTATCCTCTTTGGTGTGAGGACTACAGGCATGTCCACCGCAACCAGTTGATGTGGTATGGGGGGAAACCAAAGCCAGGGCTCAGGCAAGCCCTTGGCAACTGAGCTTCATCACCAGCCTCCTGCAGAAATTATTAAGAGAGGGAAACCTATCACCCAAGCTAGGCTAATACCTTGCAAGCCTTAAGATTGCCCAGCCAGGCCAAATGTGCCAACTAGTGCAATAGTGGCACATCTTTTATGGGGAAACCAAGCACTTTCTAATTGGACTGGAGACCCTCTCCATGGGTAGGGAATGCATGCCTGATACTAAAGACCTAGTCAAAAGCTAATGGTGGGGAAGGTCAGGAGGCCTAGGGGAGTTACACCTGCTCTTTGGCTAAATGCATATATTATGCCCACCAAACTGAGAACTGACAGTGGAGTGTTCAGCACTGAGACATCTCTAACACACTTTCTGAGGCTCAGGTCTATTACGGAAGAGGCGGTAGGAAGATTGTAAGAGCCAAAGGAAGGGTAGGACTGCTTACGATGCAATCTTCCAGACACAAAATGCCCTTGATATTCATGACCTTGAAATGCCTAACACTACCTACACAAGACCTTCATAACAGGAGGAAAATATGATGACATCCAAACAAAATGGAGACTAATTGAGAGGGAGCGGGGATATGATGGAGGGTGGATTTGAGAGGGGGAAAGTGGGAATGGGGAGGGCATTATCATGGTTTATTGTCTATAATTATGGAAGCTGTCACTACAAAGTTAAAAATAGTTAATTGCTGTCAATGATAGAGAGGACAGAATAAAATTAGAAGGTACAATTTAAATAGCTTATGTGAATAAGCAGAACATCAAGTTTAATTCTTAAGAGACAGAAACAACTTTAGAATTTAGATTCAAGAATGAGGACTCCAGGGCTGGTGAGATGGCTTAGCAGTTAAGGCAGTTGCTGAAAAGCCTAAGGACCTGAGTTCGATTCCCCAGTACCCACATAAAGTCAGATGCATAGTGGCACATGCCTGTGGAGTTCGTTTGCAGCAGCTGGACATCCTGGCATACTCATTGTCTTTCTGTCTCTCTTCTATCTCTGCTTGAAAATACATAAATAAAAATTTTAAAAATGAGGACTCCATATGAACCAGTTTTTGTCACCAAGTCACAGAATTTACTGGAAGCAAATACACTTTAGAGGAACTTGGGTTTCCAGAGAAATTTAAACACCAACACACTGAGGGCTGTGATTGCTCAACTCCCAAATAATACTGTCCTGATCCTAAATCTTCACCAACAGACACATGTCCATCTGTAGGATTTGCGAGCCAGAAAATAAACACTCTCTCGAGGACTAGCACTCAAGCAATCCACCCCAAAACACAGATCCAAGAAGAGGTATGAGGGCTGATGAAGAAATCTCCTCTGAAGCAAGGTCTCCCGTCCAGCAAGCCAATATATTGGAGAGAATAATAACCATCTATGCCTCAGTCCACGTCTCTCTTTCCAGTAGCACTTGGTTTTTCCTCATCAACATTTGTTATATGAAATTTTTATGGTGGGTTTCTGTTTCACAAGGAATGTTTATATATATATTTATTTGGTCTTCTTGAGGTAGGGTCTCACTCTAGCCCAGGCTGACCTGGAACTCATTCTGTAGTCCCAGGCTGGTCTCAAACTCACAGTGTTCCTCCCACCTCTGCCTCTGAGCACTGAGATTACAGGCATTCGCCACCATGCCCAGCCCAATCTAGTTATCTAGAATGAACATTATCTGGAGTCCAGGAGCCAGGGGCTCTTGTCATCCCAGCTACTTGGGAGACTGAGATGGGAAGGGCACTGGAGGTCAGCCTGTAGAACAGATTGAGACCCTGTCACAAACAGCAGGGCCAGGCATGGTAGACATAATGTAGCCATAATGGTAGACACTTAGGAGACGGAGACGGGAGGATCAGGAGAAGCTTAAGGTCATCTTTTGCTAAATACCTACTTGGAGAGCAGTCTGAGCTACTTGAGATCCTGTCTTAAAGTGAACCAAAAACAAACAAACAAACAAACTAACAAACAAAACAAAAAAGAAAAGAAAAGAAAAGAAAAAAGAAAAGAAAAGAACTTCAAGTCAGCTAAAAAGAAAACAAGGACGGGCATGAGAGCTTTTAACTTGGGGGGCAGAGGTAGGAGGATTGTCTTGAGTTCACAGCCACCTTGGGACTAAATAGTAAATTCCAGGTCAGCCTGGTCTAGAGAGAGGTCTTACCTAGAAAAACAAAACAAAACAAGACAAAAAAAAAAAAAATCTAGAGCCGGGCGTGGTGGCGCACGCCTTTAATCCCAGCACTCGGGAGGCAGAGGTAGGAGGATCGCCATGAGTTCAAGGCCACCCTGAGACTACATAGTGAATTCCAGGTCAGCCTGGACTAGAGTGAGACCCTACCTCGAAAAACCAAAAAAAAAAAAAAAAAAAATCTAAACACGTGTCTGGACATGGGTTGGATAAAATTTAAATGGTGATGGTAAATATGACTTTTAATCTGTACGTAAATATTATTTAATGTGGGCTTGGGTTTTTCTTTTGAATAGTTTGGTATTGAAAATGGTGTTTGGATGTTTTGCAGCCAAGAGGTAAACTGTAATGAATGTCTGCTCTTGGTCAGTCTAGAGCCTGGTTTTTCTAGGCTCATTCCCTCAGTTTCTCAGAGAATTGAGGCTTCCCTCACTTTTACTACACATGACTGAGTGAATCTGGTAGAATCTAGCTGCAGAAGGTCAGCATTGACTGAGGCCTGGCCAATCAGGATGTTGTAATCCTCTGACTTTGGAGCTAGCTCCTAGACATTCCAAACATGTGTTCAGACCTAAGTCAGTTAAAGCATGGGCAACAACACTCTTTAAATCCCTGGGCAAGTGGCATTTTCTCACTACTGGGATATTGCCTTAAGTGTCTAGACTTTATCATGAGCGATAAGCAAAGCCACAGTATTTCAAATGGGAGCTGAGAGACAGCGAGATCAATTTCAACTTGAGCACTTTCATTTACCTGAAGATATATTGTTTTTCTTTATGTTACCTCACCTACCTTACTTTTTCCTTTAAAAATTATTTTTATTATTTATTTATAAGCAGAAAGGGGGTTTGGGGAGAGAGATCGAATGGGTGCTCCAGGCCTACTTACGCATGCAAATGAACTCCAGTTGTATGCCCCACTTTGTGCCTCTGGCTTTATTGGGTACTGGGGAATTGAACCTGGCTCATTAGAATTTGCAAGCAAGTACCTTTAACTGCTGATCCATCACTTCAGCCTTTACTTTTTCCTTTTTGTGTTGCATTGTGGTTTATATTGAGTTTATATTCTTTTCAATTGAACAAATTTTGCCCAAAAGAAACCAAAAGTGATGAAATGAATTTAATCAGGGGCAGTTTGTGTTCGTATTTATTTATTTTAGAGAAAGAGGAAAGAGAGAATGGGCATGCCAGGGCCTCTTATCCCTGGAAATGAACTCCAGACATACATACCATTTTGTCATTTTGTGCATCTGGCTTTAGGTGAGAACTGAGGAATCCAACCTGGGCCATCAGGCTTTGCAAGCAAGTAACTTGAACCACTGAGCCATCTCTCCAGCTCTGAATATTTTTTCTAGGTAGGTCTCACTCTGGCCCAGGATGACTTGACACTCATTCTGTGGTCCCAGGCTGGCCTCGAATTTACAGCCATCCTCCCACCTCTGCCTCCTGAGTGCTGGGATTAAAGTGTACCACCGAAAGGCTGTTCTTTTTTTTTTTTTTTTTAACACCTTGGAAACACTTCAATGGATGGGCACAGCCACTCCTCATGCACCTGCTGCGTATCAGCTCTGCCGCTCTTAGCACAATTCTTTAAAACAAGGTAAAAAAAGACATTAACCAGCCGGGCATGGTGGCACACGCCTTTAATCCCAGCACTCGGGAGGCAGAGGTAGGAGGATCACCATGAGTTCAAGGCCACCCTGAGACTACATAGTGAATTCCAGGTCAGCCTGGGCTAGAGCGAGACCCTACCTTGAAAAACCAAAAAAAAAAAAAAAAAAAAAAAAAATGACCAAAATGAGCTGTGTAGTAAGGCTGTCTCACTGGAGACATAGAGCTAAGTGGTATACTTTTCACCTGGGTTCTAGCCCCAGTATATTATGTCATGTCTATATATATTAAGATTTTTTTAAAGTATTAAAAATTTTCTAATTAAATTAGAAATATTCTTTCTGTGTTTGCTGTTTCTTTATTATTTGACACAGGCTTTCTTGTCTTCATCATTCTATGTACCTGAATTTGAACCTTGAATTATTGATCCTTTTGCCTGTACCTGCTAAGTGCTGGATTACAGATATGCACTACCACTCACAGTTTTCAATTAGCTTTTTGGTTTTGCTGCTGGGCATTGAATACAGGTGAAAAATGAACAAACTGAGACTGAAACAAATAAGTAAATTGAGCCGGTGGGACATACCTGTAATTCTGCCAGGTGGGGAGTGGTGTCAGGTAGATCATGACCAGCTTCAACTGCACCCTGAGTTTGAGTTCAAAGCCAGGATTGGCTATATGAGACCAGGTCTCAACCACCCACCCACCCACCCAAACCAACAGCTCCCCAGGTTGTTAGTCATCTCAGACCCTTGATGTATACACTTCTTTAGTTAACATAGCTCATGAAAAAAGTGTCAGCCAATAGGGCATGGTGGCACATGCCTTAATCCCAGCACTAGGGAGGCAGAGGTTCCTACCTCACAGTGAGTTTGAAGCCACCCAGAGACTACATAATGAATTCCAGGTCAGGCTGGGCTAGAGTGAGACCCAACCTTGAACCCCTTGCCCCCAAAGTGTAAGATTTATGTAAAAGAGAGAAAAAAAAAGAAAAGAAAAAGAAAGGTATATAACTGGACTGGAGAGATTGCTCAGCAGGTAAGGTGCTTGTCTGCAAAGCTTAACGACCCTGGTTTGATTTCCTAGTACCCAGATAAAGACAGATGCACAAAGTGGAGCATGCATCTAGAGCTCATTTGCAGCAACTACAGACCCTGGGGCTCCCATTCTCTTTCTCTCTTTCTGCTTGCAGATAAATAAATATTTTAAAAACTGAATATAATAGAAAAACAAAGGATATTTCTAAATTTAAATTTTTTATAAAAAAATCCAACTTTAAAGCTGGGCATGGTGGTGCACTTTGATCCTGGCACTCAGGAGGCAGAGATAGGCCAATCACTCTAAATTCAAGGCCAAGGGCTGGAGAGATGGCTCAGCGGTTAAGGCACTTGCCTCCAGTGCCTAAGGCCCTGGGTTCAATTCCCCAGGACCCATATATGCCAGACCCATAAATTCAAGGCCCCTCTGAGACAGCATAGTGAATTCCAGGTCAGGTGGGGCTAGAGTGAGACCCTACCTTGAAAAAACAAAACAAAACAAAAATCCAACTTTATTAAACAGTTTACAAAGAATGAGTTTCTCTCCAGGCGTGGTGGCGCACACCTTTAATCCCAGCACTCGGGAGGCAGAGGTAGAAGGATCACCATGAGTTAAGGCCACCCTGAGACTACATAGTGAATTCCAGGTCAGCCTGGACTAGAGTGAGACCCTACCTCGAAAAACCAAAAAAAAAAAAAAATCAATTTATTAATTTCTTTTTGAGATAGAGCATCACAGTGTAGCCCAGACTGGCCTCAGGGTCATGGCCATCTTCCAGCCTCAACCTTCCAAGCACAGGGATTACAGACATGGAGCCAACACACCAGGTTCCAATTACATTTTTTTTTTCCCCTGAACTCACTGTGATCCTCCTACCTGTCTCCAGAGTGCTGGGATTAAAGGCATGTGCCACCACACTCAGCTACAATTACCATTTTAAAATTTGTTTGAATTTAATTCTATCTAAGATTTAGATAGAACTTGAAATATCTAATCTTGTGTGTTCTAATGACAGACTTGAAATAGGCTAGTATAATAAATAATAGATAATTATTATAATTGCATCATAAGAAGTGATTGAAAGTCCAAATTTATATAAAACACATAAAGATAAAGAAATTCTGCTGAAATATTGTTTTGTACTAGAGATCTTAGCCTTTAAATTAAGCAACTATAAAATCTGACATATGGGGCTGGAGAGATGGCTTAGCAGTTAAGGTGTTTGCCTGCTAAGCAGTAGGACCTGAGTTCAATTCCACAGTGCCCACGTAAAACCAGATGCACAAGGTGGTGAATGTGTCTGGAGTTTGTATATAGAGGCTGTAGGCCCTGGTGTACCCACTCTCTCTCTGTGTCTGAGTCTTTCTCTCACATTCTCTCTAAAATGAATAAATAAATAAATTAAAAAAAAAAATCTGACATTGCAGGATGGTCAGAAGCTTAAGGTCATTCAAGACTAGCCTGACTTTCCTAAGACCCTATCTTAAATAAAGAAACAAACGAATATAAATTTAAAATAGAATAATCTTAGCCTTTTTGGATGTTATGCAACTTTCTGGAGGGGCAAAAGATAAAAAAAATGGAAGGAAATGCTAAGTATGACATTCTCCACTGCAAGGCCTTGAATCTCAAGATGATTTAAAAACGTTTTTATCTGATAGTGCTTTCACAGAAACTAAGAATGAATCTAACAAAACAAATACACCAAGATCCTACACTTTATAACTTTCTCATTTTTGTCGTGCTGTGTGTGTGTGTTTTGTTAATGTGTGTTTTGAGACAGGGTGTCATGTAGTCCAGGCTCACCTGGGATTCCTGATCCTTCTGCCTCTACCCACCAAGTGCTGGGATCACAGCACTTACAACCATGCCCTGTTTACTTTCTCTTTGCTGTGTTTTGAGACACCATCTCACTACAACTCTGGCTGGCCTAGAACTTTAATATGTATATTCAAGTGTCCTTGAACTTGCAGCAATTCTTCTGCATCTTCCTCCCAAGTGCTCTGATTACAGGCTTGCACTACCTTGTCTGGCTTATGGGGTGCTGGGATCAAACCCAGGATCTGATGTATTCTAAGAATGCACTCTTATCAATTGAGCTCTATCTCCAGCCTCTGTTTTTTGTTTTTTTTTGTTTGTTTGTTTTTCTGAGACAAAGTCTTGCTAATGCAACCCTCCTGTTTCAGCCTCCCAACTGCTGGGATTGCAGTCATGAGCTACCACTCCTAGTTGACAAATAGCTTTAAATGTCCCTCATTCAAAGGAGGAATGAACATGGACTTTACATGATGGACTTTAAAATTAAGAATGAAAAATTAATCCCATATAAACCATTTTCAAGTGTCCAATTAGATAGACTTTAATAATTTCTATGTTTTTTTAAAATTTAGCTTTTTCTAGGTAGGGTTTCACTCTAGCTCAGATTGACCTGGATCTCACTCTGTAGACTCAGACTGGCCTTGAACCATAGTTGTTCTCCTATTTCTTTTTTTTTTTTCTTTCTTTCTTTTTTTTCGAGGTAGGGTCTCACTCTAGCCCAGGCTGACCTGGAATTCTCTCTGTAGTCTCAGGGTGGCCTGGAACTCAGAGCAATCCTCCTACCTCTGCCTCCCAAGTGCTGAGATTAAAGGCCTGCGCCACCATGCCTGGCTCTGTTCTATTTCTGACCCCTCAGTCCTGGGATTAAAGGATCGCACCACACCCAGCAAGAATGACTTTAATAAGCAGTTGAAAATGTTCTCCTTTGCGTATTCTCATCCCAAAGAAATGAGGGAACTTGACACTGTGGCAATGACGTTGTTACTGAGTGTGGGAACATCTGGACAGTAAACACCTGGAGGTTCCTGGACTATCATGCACACAGAGAAGACATCCTGTTTCCTGTCCTGAAAACTATGCCTACCTCCATCTGCATTGTTAGCGAGATGTCCTTCATAATAGACAGGTGAACATGGGAAGATGCTTCCCTGAGTTCTGTGAGCCGCTCTGGCAAGTGAACCCAACCTGAGGCTAGGGGTGCAGAAACCCCTGTTTCTAGCCTTTGGTTCAGAAGCACAAGTAAAGCACCCCTGGGCTTGGCATCTAAAGTGGGGGGATGATGGGTGGGCAGTCATGGGACTGAGCTCTCACTGTGGGTCTGTTGTTATCCAACTGGATTGCACTAGAGGATAAAGAATTAGTATCCACTGACAGGACGTCGCTGGCTTGCTGGGAGAGGAAAATTCCCATGTCTTTAGGGTTCCCCAAATCCTGATTGTGGTATGAGAGTAGAAGGCAGAAAAACAAAAACAAACAAACAAAACCTGGCATCCCCCCCCCCAATAGATTTGTTATTCATGAAGCGGAAATTACTAGATCTTGCTCTGGCTCAAGGATATGGGTTTTGAGAAGTGAAAGAATGAAAGGATTGGAATGAAGAACCCTTGATTCACTCACAGAATTCATTATGTAATCTCAGGCTGGAATTCACTATCTAGTCCTGGAATTCACTATATACTCTCAGGCTGACCTTGAACTCATGGCAATCCTCCTATCTCTGCCTCTCAAGGGATGGGATTAAAGGTCTATGTCTGCCTTCCACTTGGAACAAATCTTAATTGATTTAACCATCTTGGTGGGTTAACTATGTCTTTTTCTAACCTTATGGCTGCAAAAGTAAACTAAAACAGCTCATAGTAGGTATGAAAAATAGGGCTGAAGAGATGGCTCAGCTGTTAAGGCCCTTGCCTGCAAAGCCCAATGACCTGAGTTCGATTCCCCAGTGCCCACATAAAGTCAGATGCACAAAGTGGCACATGTGTCTGGAGTTTGTTTGCAGTGGCCTGGTGCACCCATTCTGTCTCTTGGTCTGTCTCTCTTCTCTTTGTCTCTCTCTCTGCATACAAATAAATAAATAAATAAATAAATAAATAACTTATTAAAAAGTAGAAAAATAGCTTATGTCCATATTGTAATTTATTTCTTACCTTGTAGCGCCAAATCCTTATGAGACTTTAACAATGATTCTTTTTCCTTTATCACTCTCAACACAAGTTATTTGAGGAAGACTGATGTAAATATCTTGCCATCTACATTTTTGTAGGTGAAATTGTGCTTAATGACTGACTAAGATGGTTAGTTAGATGTTCCACCCGGAGAATCTGGAGCAATTCCTTGTACTCTTTCTTAGAGAAGTAAATGAATTGTAAATGGAATGAAGGGGTGAGCTTCTTGGAAAAGTTTATATAACAAGCTGGTCTCTGAACACTCTAGACACATGCTTTCCTCGGAGCAGAAGCAGGGGATGGTAAGCGTGGAGCCTAGCTGAGTTATTTAGAAACAGGCTTGTGTAGCTAGTTCATAACCCAATCGTAAGTGGCTGAGACTTGGGGGTAACCCTCTGGTGTGGCGACAGAGTGAGTTTAGGTCATGTTAGGCTATAATGTGAGACCCTGTCGTCAACAACAACAAAATGCTTGGGAGCATGGGTAATACATTTAAAACTCTCAGATTTTATTTATTTATTTTTTTGCCACAGGATCTCACATAGGCCCAGGCTGGCTTCATTCTCACTGTGTAGCTAACGATGGTCTTGAACTCTTTCTTTCTTTTTTTTTTTTTTTAATATTTTATTTATTTATTTGAGAGAGAGAGAGAGGCAGACAGAGAGAGACAGAGAATGCCAGGGCCTCCAGCCCTCTTGTGCATCTATCTGGCTTTACATGGGCACTGGGGACTCAAACTCAGGTCCTTCTGCATTGCAGGCAAACGCCCTACCCGCTAAGCCATCTCTTCAGCCCTTGAACTCTTTCTTGATCCTCCTGTTTCCACCACCACGCTTGGCCATTCTTGAAATAATACAAACATGACTCTTAAACATTTTAAAAGCCTTGTGCAGTGATGCTACCTATAATTCCAGCACTTAGGAGGCAGACGCAGGATTGCCAAAAGTTTGAGCCCATCCTTGGCTACATAGTAAGTTCTAGACCAGCCCATTCTCTCTGTCTCTCTGTATGTTTCCCTCTCTTTGCTTGCAAATCTTGTTGGAAATGTTCTATACCTATTGAAGTGTACACAACACTGGACAATTGTTTCATTCAAAGATGATTTGATTTGAAATGTTCAGAAGAAATAATGAGCTAATCCAATTAGTCTTTTCCTTTTCCCTTTCAGAATTTTGACTAGGTTTTGCTGGGTGAATTTTCCAGTAAGGGCAAGAACAGGAGGAGCAGGCCAGGCCAGGCCAGGAAAAATAGTTATTTCAGGAGACTGCACAAGTGTCTAGTCCCAGAGTTCCTGGCTATTTCATGCTACAGAACAAATTACCTCCATACCCGGTCCTTTTAGAAAACCACTCTATTTACTCCTGAATCTGTGGGTTCAGAATTCAGCATCATTCTGTCAGGCAGTTCTTCTGCTCTTGGCCTTGGTTGGTCCTTTACTCAGTGATCCTCACAGGGAAGAAGTTCCAGGAAAGCTTTGCTCACATGTATGGCATGTCTTGCTCCTCCACACAGAGGGCGGCCACCGGATAGATCAGGTTTCCCTCCTCCATGTATATACTACCCAGAGAGAACATTCTAAGCAAAAGCAGTGTCTTTGATATCTGAAGGGTTAGCCTTGGAAGTTACTTTTTTAAAAGTTTATTTATTTATTTGAAAGCGGGAGGAAGAGAGACAGACACACAGAGAGAAAATGGCCAATGCCTCCAGCTGCTGCAAATGAGCTCCAGATGCATGCACCTCTTTGTGCATCTGGCCTTATGTGGGTACTAGGGAATCAAACCTTGGTTGTTAGGCGTTGCAGGCAAATGATTTAACTGCTAAGCCATCTGTGGTGGTTTGATTCAGGTGTCCCACATAAACTTATGTTTTAAGGCTGAAAGTCAAAATGATGTCACTCATGCCAAAGTTTCATGTCATCAAGCTGAAACTAAGTTAATTATTATCTGACCCAAGAAATCAGGATAAGTGGTGTAACAGTCAAATTTCCCATATGAACTAATTTCAACTGATATGATAAAATAGTTATCTGCACTTTAAAGCTTACAAAACCAACCAAAAACATCTGAAATAATCTGATGATAACAAATCTTATTTTTATATTATTCTGTCTTTATGTCCCCCCCTTATAAGGGAAGTAACTTTGAAATGACTGATTTACTTTTGATAGTCATTAACAGCCTCCTCTACTTATTTGTATTTTCAGAAAACATGTGTTGCCTGATTCTAGAGTTGCAAATTAAGCCAAATAAGGTTTATTGTAATCCTATTCTTTGACAGAGACAAATAAGTGCTTTTTTGTTTAAGACAAGGTTGAACGTACCCAAGTCTGGCCTCAAACTCCCTAACTGTAACTGAGGATGACTTTGAATCTCTGATCTTCTAGCTTGAGACTCCCAAATGCTGGGATTGCAGGTTTTTGTCACCATATCCATCTTTAAAAAACTTTCCTTAAAGCTATGCTAGAATTATTTTTCTATAGGATTCCCTCTACATATATTAGAAATCTCTTATTACATTGTAGAACACTATATATCACAAAAATACAGAGCAAATAGTTGTCAAAGTTTTTTTTAAAATGTGCTAATGCACAATGAAAACTTTAATGGAAATTTTCTCTTAATACAATTACAGTCTTGTATTCACAAGCTAAATATAAATATAGGAAATCACAAATAAATCCCTTTTAAGTTTAAAAATGTGTTAATGAGTTGGATATGTGGCAGGGGTAGAACACTTGTGTGACAACAGTGTGAATTTCCAGTTTCTATCCCTAGCACCACAAGTAAATAAGTAAATAAAATCAAATCTATATTTATTGCAAATTTCTTATCTGACATGCTTGAAATTTTGTAGGTCTCACAAACTATTAGGTATGAACTGAAGTTCTTTAAAAAAGCCACATCTAAGCTGAGTGTGGTGGCTCATATCAGAGGTGCTGGATTATAACCCTAAGTAACACACACACACACACACACACACACACACACACACACACACACACACCAGATCACAATATGTCAGACATTATTAACTAGGTAGAAAATAATGATTTTTTTTTACCGTTATTTCTTTTTAAAAATATTATTTATTTATTTGCAAGCAGAGAGAGCTAGAAGAGAGACAGACAGCGTGGGCACACCAGGGCCTCCAGCCACTCTAAATGAACTCCAGGTACACATGCCACCTTGTGCATCTGTCTTTAAGTGGGTACTGGAGAATCAAACTGGGATTAGGTTTTGCAGGCAGGTGTCCTAACTGCTGAGCCATCTCTCCAGCCCTTTACTGTTATTTTTTTCTTTGTTTCTATTTATTTATTTATTTATTTATTTATTTATTTATTTATTTATTTATTATCTAGTTAGTTAGTTTTTCTCGCTCTAGCCCAGGCTGACCTGGATTCACTACGTAGTTTCTGGGTGGTCTCGAACTCACTGCGATTCTCCTTCCTCTGCCTCCCGAGTGAGTGCTGGGACTAAAGACATGCATCTCCATGCCCAGAACCCTTTACCGTTATTTCTATTATCATAAAAAAACAGGGTAACAAACCTTTTCTTACTTAGGAATAATTTTTGTTATTATATATTTTGGACATAGGTTATATATGTTAAAAGATTTATTTCAGTAATAGAATCTTTGATTCTACCATCATATTGTTCAAGTCCCTGGAACTTGGAAATAGTTTAGAAAATTACTTCCAGTGAAATGTTGTTCTAAGATAAAATATTTAGCTAACCACACAAGTGGGAAAACATGTTTCCATTTAGAACCAGAGGAGAACCACCCAATACTGTACGATACTTGAATCAGTTAAGCTTGCACAGAAGTCTTCATGTGGCCCTTTGGCTGGGATCAGTGATTTTCTTCCACAGCTGCTCCATGTGGCCTTTGCTGACATAATCCAGGTCAAGTTGACCTGCCAAGCAGCTAGCATTTGCTGAGTGACAACCAGAAGAGGGGCTGAGTAACTGTACTGCCTTCCCTGATGGCAAGGGCACTGATCTCAGCAGTCAGTAAGCCAACAAGAAGCCTCCTTTATAATTAACCTGGGGGGCTACATCAGATGTCTAGTCGTGCCCCTGATGAATGAGGCTACATTTTCCTGAGTCTTGAGCTTCTCTCAAAGTGTCTCTAGCAACAGTGTCGTAGCTCAGTGTGCGGTGCTGAGAGTGGAGAAGCAGCAGTCATGCTATTGCAGCAGCGACGGTCAGTTAATGAAGTGTAGTAAATCCAACACCTGTGTCATTGGGATGACTTAATAAGAACTAGTGTACTTGCTGGAATAAAGCTTTTAACATTTCCAGCTTGTTAACAATCATACTTTGATATGGCTCTGTTTTTATATGTACTTACATGTGCTGTAATTTGTTTGTGCATCTTTTTTTTATCATATGACATGTGAGCTACTTGGCAGCAAAGATGGTGTCACCTGGTTCCTCCCTGGGTCTAAACATAGCCTTGTTCATTAAAAAATGCTCAGGATGGCTTGGTGAGTAAAACCAGAACACCGCTGTCACAGTTACCTTCTCCTTGCTGGGACAAACACCAGAGTAGAAGCAGCTTATGGGAGGAAAGGTTTTTTTTGTTTTTTTTTTTTTTGTTTTTTTTTCAATTTTTTTTCCCATAAAGGACATGTGTTTTTATTTTTTATTTTTTTTATTGTCCATAATGAGTTACATTATTTAGTGGGCAAACAATGAGTTGTTATCCCCAATTCCCCAATGCCCTCCCTCTCCCATCCCCAATCAGCTGGATATCCTCCTCCATGGGTTGTCTGGATCAGTCCTTATGACAGGGGACCATGGATAGCTTAGTATTCTCCTGGTCCTAGTATGTTGTTACTGAGGGGTGCCATGCCTCTGGATAGTCTCCCCCACCATGGCTCTCACAATCTTTCCACCCCCTCTTCTGCTAGTTCCCTGAGTCGTTGTGGATGAATATTAAGGCTGCTTTAATGTTGTGAGCTTAGGGGTCTTTGTGTCAAAAATCATTGGTTTCTGTCTCCCTGGCTTATCCTGTGTTGATTGAATGGCTGTGGCTGTGGGTCCGTTGTTCATCCTGTCATTCTCTGTGGGGTTCCATATGGATCCTCCACAATATGACTGTGGTGGCTCATCTCTTGCCAGGATCTCAGTTCGGCCTATGGTTGGTTGGTAGGATTAGATGGGCCCCAGCTCTCTCACTGCATCTTGGAAAATACAAACATAATCTTCATCGGAGAATGAGGGCAGATAGGTTAACCATTCTGGATTACCTAGATTCTATTTTTAGTAGCCTCCCCATCAATTGCTCCCATAGTGCATCTTGTCTTGGGAGCCCAAGAGTACGGGATCTGATGCCTATCACCCTGAATCCCAAGTTCCAGACAAGGGCTCCCCCTCACTAAGTGGAAAATTTGGCCGAATTTGAAAGCTGTTGATTGTCTCCCCCAGGCCCAGGCTTCTCCATTACACAAGTGCTCCTTTCTTGGTTCACTGTTCTCTCCCAGTAGGAGGTGTGGTCAGCCTACTCATGGCTGCAGATTTTGTTTCATGTCAGTGGTCTCTGTTTATTCCAGCTGTTGTTGATCAGTTTCCCCTGGAAGCCTGTGCAGTGCCTTCCAGCACTACACTAACTGCCTGAGGAAAGGGTTTATGCCAGGCTTACAAAGTCCAGGTGAAGCTTCCTCATGGGAAGAGAAGCTGACATTTCATCTCACATTCACATCACATCACATCTCACATCCACAGCAGACAGTTAACAGCAAGTGGGAGCTGACTCTGGACACACACATAGGACTGGGCTCCACCTCAAGGTCCACCTCTGGTGACACAGTTCTTCCAGCATGGCTCCCAAATGCTCCAAGCTGAGGAAAAAGTAGGCAACTTAATCTCAAGCACCTGAGGCTATGGAGACATTTTACATTCAAACCACCACAGCCATGTTGTATTAGTCTTTCTTGGGACCAAATTCTTCCTGCTTATTTCAAAGAGGCTTTCTGTGCCACCTCCCCTTTTCCTGATCATAGCTAATTAGAGAATTAGACCAACATAGTCACGATTTCATAATTGGTGTATCCATAAAAGCAAAGAAGTGTATGTTATTTGAGATATGTGAAAATCATCAGGAGAAGCCCACCTGAATACTGGCAACATGGGTAAGAAGTCAAGTCTTTTCACCTTTGGTTTTAGGAGGCCCAACAGATCACTTTACATAGTTCAATTATAAAGTGGATGCAGTTTTTAATAACATGTACTTCACATGGTCTATGTGAGCATTTCCCTTCTTATGGAGTGCTTCCTATGGAGTATTGATGTTTGAAAGACATGGCATATGCTTAATATTGATTCACACTATGCAAAAATGTCATTATTGCTGAGCAATTTTGCCTTTCCCTTTTTTTTTTTTTTCGAGGTAGGGTCTCACTCTAGCCCAGGCTGACCTGGAATTCACTCTGTAGTCTCAGGGTGGCCTTGAACTCACGGCAATCCTCCTACCTCTGCCTCCTGAGTGCTGGGATTAAAGGCGTGTGCCACCACGCCCGGCTGCCTCTCCCTTTTTTGTGATAACATAAGTATTCTGAAATGAACAACTTGTTATATATAGCTTTTCTTTCCTGTCTTCTCTCATTTCCCTCACCATTACTTTCTCTTTTGTTCATTCTGTTATTTCCTATGAGAAAGGGTTACTTTGTCAAATTGTTTACCAAAAGTACTGTACTAATTTATGATAAAACTAGCAGTGGATGCATTTCTCATTTCTTTTTATCATTGTTGATAAATTGTATATTATCATTAAAAATATAATGTAACGGTAAATGCTTGCTCATTAAGAAAATTATCTCCTTTGTGGGAGGATTCCTTTTAGAGGGTTTCATCAATTAATACAAATATATACTTCATGTAAATATGACATGAATGTAAAATGGTTACCATGTAGGGAAGGGAAGGGTTTAAAGAGAGAGGGATGAAAAAATAATGGCGGACAGAAAGACACATATACTTTCTCTCATATGCGGAATCCGTATTTAACAGCACACACATAAATGGACATGAAAGCAGAGAAAGACTATGTAGGAGGAGGATGTGTGGTGAAGGAGTTCCATAAAGGAGGAGTGAGAGAATATGAGCAAAGTACAGTGGACACTGAACTTTTCATGTTATGCTCAGTGTCATTCAACTTGAGTCGCCCCTGGAGTCTTCCATTTACTTCAGCTTCAGTGTTCTGTGTGTCATTCATGCTATTCATTCATACGCCTCCCCATGTTTTTCTGCTATCCCCTCATTTCTCTAAAAAGCCTTTTTATCTCCTACTTTTTGTCAGATTTTGGAAAAATTTTATTTTATATTTATTTTCTTTTTCTTATTCAGGTTCCCCACCCCTATAGGTTTTCCTCTGTTTTCTTGAGATAATAATGTATGTAAACATTATAACCAGCTGGAAGGCTCTTGGCCTTCCTTCTGCCTCTGGTATGTCCCTTCCCTGTGGTGGGGGCGTGGTGGTGCACACATTCATCCTAACACTTGGGAGGTAGACGGAGGAGTATTGCCTTGAGTTCAAGGTCACGTGTGAAAATGTGTGTGAACAAAGAGGGAAGAGGGTCAGTTACAACCTCATTGAAAGTATACTCAAGTTGCTTTAAAAAAGGTAGTCATGATGCTACAGTCCTGTAATCCCAGTACTAGGGAAGCTGAGGCAGGGACATCTCTGCTTCAAGGCAAGAATGAGCTACATAATTAGAGTCAGAACATGTTCTCCCTGCTGAAAACGTGTTTGTAAGATAGGATATCATCTACCCAAGCTGGTCTTGAACTCTATGTAGCTGAAGAACTCCTGATCCTCCAGTCTCAGCCTCCCAAGTGCTGTAATAACAGGTGTGAACCACCATACCTGGCTTATGAGGTGCTGGGATTGAATCCAGGGCCCTTTCACCCTAGTTTGATAGTACTGCCTGGATGGATATGGAAGCAGTCCTGCTAGTTATTGAGTTGTTCCTTTGTACCTGGCATTGTTCTAGTTAGGTTACATAAATCATAGGTTTAGTCTTCACAGCATCACTCACTGTTGATAGATTATTATAGTTCTCATTTCACAATGAAGAAATGATGCACAGGGGTGGAACAACTTTTCTGTTGGTTAAATTAGTTCATTAGTTAATTGCTTAATTTATTTATGTGGATTCAGATCCACAGAATTGCCAGACAAGCACTAACCATGGAACACATCCTAGCCTTTTGAAGTCCCCTCAGGGTTGTGCACCTGCTCTCTAGGATGTTCTGCATCTCTTGACCTGAAGATGAACACACAAGAGCCACTCCTCTTTCAGAGAAACCGACAATGAGCATGGCTAGGTTTCAATTGTTTCTTACTGGTACTCAGTCAATAAAATGACACCAGCTAACTAATCATTCATTTTTCCCAAATGAAGATTTTCCCTGTATCTCAAAAGTGCTACCTTCCCCATTCTTAAAGGACGATCACTCCTGGTGAGACTTACACCAGACATTTCGTTTACAGTTTCAACACGTGGTCTATATCCTTGCTTTCTGTCAACAGAACTGGCCAGATAATTTCCTGTAGCTTAGATTATCTATGATAATGTGTTGTTTCTCTGCCCAGAAAAAGGCCTCATGTGTCTGCTTGAGAGAAGATATTTACAACTAGTACTGCCTTTTAGAAATAGAGAATAACATTAAATTAAACCCTGAAACCTCAATTGTGATTAATTTTGCCCAATATTCATTAGAATGAAATAATGTCTACATGGCTATTGTTATAAATTTAAAAGGTCACTAAGAAAGACTAAAAATAAATATAGTCCATAACTAGGTGGATAACAGAAAATCAAATTTTTGGTTAAGTATGAACTAAGTTATCAATTATGGTTGACTTCATGATGGGATAACATTTCAGCAAATAATGTCCACAATATTTCAGATACTTCTGGAGGGAGGAACTACATGTAATATAATGCATTTGATGAATAATATAGGTCACCATAGTGGCCCTTTATGTAATTGAAGGCAGGTAGGAAATGATACTTTAAAAGTTGGATCAATTGGGCCAGGGGCAGGAGCATGCACCTGTCATCCCAGTTCCTCAGGGGGCTGAGGAAGAAGATAAAAGAAAGACCCCACTTAATCCAAGCTTTCAGGAGGCTATGGTAAGAAGATTGCTATACATTTGAGGCTAGCCTGGCCCACAGAGTGTTTCCATGCCAGCCTGAATTAGAGTGAAACTCAGCCTCAAAAAAGAAACAGAAATCATGGGCACACAGTTCTCGTTTACTGCCATGCCCACTGTAATCTTTGCATGGTATTAAATAATTTTACTTAAAAAAATTAAAACAATTAGGGCTGGAGAGATGGTTCTGTGGTTAAGGTGATGACCCAGGTTCAATTCCCCAGTACCTATGTAAAGCCAGATGTAGAAAGTGGCATTTGCTTCTGTAGTTTGTTTGCAGAGGCTGGAGGCCCTGGTGCACCCATTTTCTCTGTTTGTCTCTCTTGTCTCTATCTCTCTCTCTGCTTGCAAATAAATAAATGATTAAAAATTAGATGAAGCAGGTTGAATTGCATGAGCTTATGCTTTTGTCTGTGCCTTTCTCAACTATGTTTCTTACTGGTCAGAGGCACAGGGCCCCTGATTGGCTAGCTTTTAAGATCTTAAAGCTTAGTTTAAGCTTAATTTGATATGAGCACAGCTTTTCCTGAAAACCTGGACTATGAGAGCAGTCACTTATATCTTTGAACAACTCTCTATATTAGGCCTCTATGTATCTCCAGAAAATTTCTCTTATTGTGTTGGGAGGCATCCTACACTTCAGCTCAACACGGTGAGGTTGGAATATAAATAGGCCAAGGCCTATTTATTCCAAGGTTCACCAGTTAAGACATTTGCCTACAAAGTCTAAGGACCCAAGTTTGATTCCCCATTACCCACGTAATGCCAGATGCACAAAGTGGGGTATGCATCTGCTGTCTGGTTACAGTGGCTGGAGGTCCTGGTGTGCCCAGTCTCTTTGTCTGTCTCTGCTTGCAAAGAAATAAATAAAATATTAATTTCTTTACCACCCCATCTTTATTGCACACCAAGGTGAAAAATGTACCACATAACAAATGTTGCCCCTGGAGAAGACAATGCCCACTTACAGAACTCAGGAGGTAAATATATTATAAAAATATAAATATATTTACAAAGGCTGAGGAGCAAGAGGATGGGGGCCTTATCTTAATCATATGTCTTGCCTGAAAATGTGTCAG
>PVHP010033245.1:0-19786 GCA_004024765.1 Zapus hudsonius | reverse complement strand
GGATAGGAATTTAGGAAAGGAGGCAAGAATGAGGGAAAGGAGGAAGGGAAGAAAGGAAGGAAGGAGGGAGCAATGAAGAAAGAAGGAAGAGGGAAGGAATGATGAAGGGAGAAAGGAAGGATGGAGGAGGGAGGAGAAGGAAGGAAGGAAGGAAGGAAAGGAAGGAAGCAAATAAGATTCTTTTTTGGTGTTTGGCATGAACACAAACAGCAAATGCTTGCTTATATTTAAGGATTTTGCTCCCCTCCCATCTTACAGCCTTGCAACTATAAATATAAAGCCTACTTTCTTTGCTTCTTATCCCAGCAAAATCTTTAATACTTAGGATCTTACAACTTTTATTATTTACATGAACCAAAACAATAGACTCTTAAGAGATGAAGATACTATACAAGTAGGTTTCCAGAAGTCCTAGAACTGGAAGTGGTCTTTGTTTCTGTTTTTTTTTTTTTTTTTTTTGAGTCAGGGTCTCAAGTGGCCCAGGCTTTCCTCCAACTTGTTGTGTAGCTGAATTTGGCCCTAGACTCCTAGTTTTCCTGATTATACCTACCAAGTGCTCAGATTATAGGTGTCTGTTACCATGCCCAGCTGGAAGTGGTCCTTAGACATCTTCTGGACATCTTGGATTTAAGAGGAGACTAAAGTAAGAGCCCAAAAGGTTGCAAGACTCACTAAAGAGTCTAAAATCTAAAGATTATAGAAATTAGGGACAAGTTAATAACCAAATCCTAGGTTTAAAAAATTTTCATCTCCCTTACATATCAATGGTGTAGTTTTGACACCATTGATCCACTTCCACAGTGACACCAGAGTTTAACACAGTAGGCTCTGTTTTTTTAATCAAGGGAGACTAAGCCCAAGTTCTATTACTTAGGAGGATATACAAATTCCTCTTTCTTCTTTGTGAGTCTGTATCCAAAGTAGAAGCTAGGGTGAGAATTAGCTCAGTGGTAGAGTATTTTACCAGCATTCATTGTACTAAAAAAAAAGAGGAGGAGGAGGGGGGAGGGGAAGGTGAAGGAAGGTTGAAGAAGGGAGAAGAATCTAGAGTAGTTTGGGGGCTAGAGAAATAGCTCAGTAGTACTTGCCTAGCACACATGAGCCACTAGATTCAATCCATGGTACCACAAAAACAAAAAATAAAAATGGGCAATCCCTTCTTATAAAATAGAGATTTTCAATTGGATATGGAAGGGGAGGCTGAAGAAGAGCACTTGTGAGTTCAAGGCCAGCTTGTGCTGCAAACTGAGATGATCTCAAAGAATCAACAATAATAAATAGATGATAGATGGTTTGATAGACAGACAGATAGATAAAATAGAGGTTCTTCAAATGGGATTCAGACACCATGGCTGTCCTCTTTTGCTAAGTTGATGAGTTTTGGCATCTCTCCCAACAGCGCCAGGGCACCTCTCAGAGCACAAATGTTTCAGAATATAATGGCGCTGCACTGATGGAGCTCCTCCGGGAGAAGGAGGAGAGGATACTGGCCCTGGAAGCTGATATGATGAAGTGGGAACAGAAGTATTTGGAGGAGAATGTGATGAGATATTTCGCTCTGGATGCTGCTGCAACTGTGGCTGCACAGAGGTAAGTATTATAGGAGCAACACTGCTTGAAAGGTGTGAGTAGAAGAATGAGAGGTTACTCATTTATAGATTCACAATGATTTGTTTCCTGTCATACTCTTCATTCTCCAGTCTCTGCTTAAGTGTATGTCTTTCCTCGAGTTATGTTAAGACAAAGGTTTAGGGATTTGAAAAGTTTGCTTTATGGACTTACTAGAATCATAGTTGAACTTGCCTCAAGAGCTCTTAATACTGTACGTTGGGTTAGCTAAAATGTGCAGACTTCCTTCTCTAGAGCTACAGATCCTTTCCACCATGAGTATGTTGTTTAACTCCCTGGACTAAAGGGAAAGCCCCTCAGGAGAAAAATACCACTGCAGAAAGTAAATGTCACTCAAGAGTGGCTGCTGCTATTTGATAGTTTTGGCTCATCCTGAGTATGTCAGAGGCTGTGCTGAACAGGAGTCTCTCATTGCCCTTTGAGAAGGTCTATATTTGAAAGCCACATTCTCTGTGTGCCTGAGCTCATCACATGCAAGCATTCCCATTCCTTCTGGTACCAGACAGAAAGTGACAAGGAAGACTTTTAATTTTGATTTCTTATTTGTCCCCACTATATATTATAAAAATTAATTTTTATCCTTTAGAGGAAACAATTGATCTTATTGATTTTTTTCTGTCTCAATGTTGTTCATATTCATTAGAAATAACAAAGAAATAACTTCAAATCAGATGATGACTTAGGTTGTGGTGATACTGGACAGAACTTTGAACTTTGGATATTGAAGGCAGGCTATGGGATATTGCACCCAGAAAGGCCTCCCTTTATTACAAACAGCAGTGTCATGTTTAACATTCTCTCAAATGTACTAAGCAAGTAGAGTCCAGAAGCAAATGCCAATTTTGGGCAGTGATATATGTGTGGAGAGGGGATGAAGGTTCCTTGTACTTTTGAGTCCTTCTTCATGCTAAATCAGATTGGAGGTAGTCAGTGTTTGAGATGGACTGATCCTTACCAGTGAAGGTCAGTGAAGGTCACTCAGATTCTGAGCTTTACATTGGTAGACTTCTAAAATAAAATGAGCATTCCATTGACTAACTGCTACGTCAGTGTTGAGCTCAAAGAAAGCGCTGTAGCATCAGTCTGAATGGTAACTGGTTAATCTGTAGTTTTTCTTAAATTCGGCCTAGGACTGATGCTTCCTTCACAGGACACTAATGTACACACTCCAGTGAGTGGATACTGTAAGATGTAGCTGACTTACGCTCCTAAACCTCCTCTGCTGTATTCATAGCAATTTTGAATAGTTTTTTCAGCCCAGTGTAATTGAATGTCCACTACCTCAGGACTATGGCAAGATTGCACCTTTGCCAACTCAGTCCATATTCAGTGAACTTGTGAGAAACCAATATGTCCCTACAGAGCATTAATAGTAAACAGAGCTGCCTTTGAGCCTATTACAAAATTATAAAACAAGAGATGGACTGACACTTTGTGGATGTGTAAATGCATGTGCAAGTGTGCACATGTGTGCTAGTGTGTGTGTGCATGTACATATAGACTATATACATTTAGTGGACAACTTTGACTGTCATTCCTCAAGAACATCACCCATATTTTTTGAGACAAGATGTCTAATTGACTTGGAGCTTGCTGAGTAGGCTAGATCTTCTGAACAGCAAGTTTTGTCTCCACCTGTCCAGTACTGGGAACTCAATAACACTTCACCCACTATTTTTTTTAAATATATATTTATTGTCCATAATGAGTTACATTATTTAGTGGGCAAACCATGCGTTGTTATCCCAACTTCCCTAATTCCCCCCCTCCCCATCCCTGATCAGTTGTATATCATCCTCCGTGGGCTGTCTGTATTAGTCCTTGTGGCAAGGGATCCTGTATATCTTAGTACTCATCCCGGTCTTCCTGGCCCAAGTGTGTTGTTACTGATGGGTGCCATGCCTCCGGACAGTCTCCCCCACCACGCTCTCACAATCTTTCCGCCCCCTCTTCCGCTCAGTTCCCTGAGTCGTGGTGGGTGAGTAATAAGGCTGCTTTAATGTTGCGAGCTTAGAGGTCCTTGTGTCGAAAATCCTTGGTTCCTGTCTCAATGGCCTATCCTGTGTTGATTGAATGACTGTGGTTATAGGTCCCTTGTTCATCCTTCATTGTCTGCTGAGTTCCCTATGGATCCTCCCTGATATGATGTGTTTGTGTTTTTCAGGATACACCCACTATTTTTTAAATGGCTGAACTGGCCCTTTCTAAACCTGCTCACGATTCTCCAGGAAACATCTTCCACTTCTCCAATGTGATCAGCCTGTCTCCAGATATACCCAGTACCTCTAATAGATTGATGTTGTATACAGCTTGATTTTGAGGGTTTTATGAGTTGAAGCTTCCCTGGCTTTGTTGCCTGAAAAAGTCATGCTCAGTAAAATCCAGTGTCATGATGGGGTACAAAGAAATCCCAGCTATTTTGGAGGATGGTAACAAGGGTTGGGGCAGATTTGAAGCATAAGTATCATGTTTCCTGTGAGCTCCCAATGGAGCCCCTTGCCTTGGACTCCTTTGTAGGTTGTTCATGAAACCCTGACACTGAAAACCTTGTTATTAGGAGGAACAGGAGATGCAGGGCAGTTTTGTCATTTTTGAGCAGAAGAACCTAAGGTTGTGTAGCATAACAACATGGTAGAAAGCAGAGGTTGTTAGTTCTGACTTCAGAACAGACTCCAAGGTAAAGTTAGACAAGACCATGTCATTGAAGACCTTGTATAAAGAAATTCCTCCCCTCCTCTGTTGAAAGTACTAAGTATGGGGAGAATCCCCTTTCAGGTGGCTGTCCAGGATCTGTTGGCTTCTGTAAAGTAGGTGGTCAGTGTTAAAGAGATAGAGTGGGTGGAAATTAAATAAAATAGATAAATTAAAAGAGATTAAATGACACTGAGTGTGTGTGTATTTGTGTGTGTGTGTGTGTGCGCGCACACACACACGTGTGCTTGCGCTTAAATCGCTAGGTAGAACATTTTCACATAATTGCTTTTTAGCCAAGAATGCATAGTTATCACTTAATATGATAAAATGCAGTTTGTTCCTAGCATTCTTAGCTAGTAGGAACAGCTTCTACCATGGGCTAACATTCCAGATCTGGACTGTGTACAGGAGAGATGGAGAGACAGATTATATTCAGATTCCAGGAAATGAGTGAGTTGGAGTAGAAGGGCCCTTCAGATCCTTCTATTGCTAGGCCTATGCTTCATTTTCAGAGATCATTCCTCTCAACTTTGCACGAAGACTGGTTTCCTTGTCTTCTATTTTCCTTCATGAGATGACAGATTTTGCATCTCCCCCTTTTGTGTAGTCAAACTTTATATTTACTTTATAAAAGTAAAAATTTCAGTTTTCAGGTTGCAGATAGAATATGTTCAAAATTTGAGTAAAGAATAAAGGAGGAAGGGAGGGATAAAGAGTGTAGGATAATTTCTAAATGTATAACTTATATCTCTGAATTTAATACTAAATTTTTAAGTCTGCTTTCTCTGTGTTATGTCAATATTTCAAATTTAATATATTTCGAACTTCTGGGATAGATGACAGGTGACTCACAGGTAGACAACAAATTTCACAATTAAGGCATCCTGTTTGAATGTTATCAGTGGTAGTTATAGACAACAGAATTGGCTTTTAATTACAGTGTTATACATTAAATATTACCCATTTCAGGGGTACAATTTGATGACTGCTGGAAAACAAATACAATAAGGAAGTCACTACCACAGTCAAGACACATGACACATTCAAAAGTTTCCTAGTACCCCTAAAACTTGATTTTCCTCTCTACACAATGCCTCATTTGTATTTTTGTCATAGAATGAAAAATTTCTTTCCTAGAGTGTCAATATAAAGAGTCATATTGTGTTTACACTTTTTGTTGGACTTTTTGTGCTCAGCATAATTATTTTAAGATCCATCCCAGTTAATGCCTTTATTAATAGTGTATGCCTTTTTATTGCTGTGTGCCATGGAATGGAGGTATCATAACTCATTTGTCCATTCACCTAATGATGGATATTTGGATTATTTCCAGTTTGGGAGCATTAAGGAATAATTAAATACAAATTTTAGCCTGAGAAAATAAGATTCCCCCTCCTGAGATATACCTAGGCAACATATACAACTCTGTGATATTAGGTGAATTTTACTTGCTAAAAGGTGAAGAGATAGAGATATAAGAGAGGGAGAGAGAAAATATTTAATGGGTTTTGACTTAGAGATGCAATTTAATGTTTTTGCTTATTTAAAATTAGTGCTTGAGGACTGGAGATACAGTTCAGCAGTTAAGGTGCTTGCTTCCAGAGGCTCAAGGCCTGGGTTCAATTCTCCAGTACTCACATAAAGCTAGATGCACAAAGTGGGCACATGCATCTGGAGTTTGTTTGCAGAGGCAGGAGGCCCTGGTGTGCCCATTCTCATTCTCTCTCTCTCTCTCTTTCTCTCTCTCTCTCCTTACACCTAAGTAAATAAAATATTTAAAAATAAAATTAGCGTTTGAGCTGGGTATGGTGGTACACTCCTGTAATCTTAGCAATAGAAAGCAAGGGCAGGAGGATTGTGTTTCCCAAACCATTCTGGGCTACACAGCAAGACCCTGTATAAAATAATAAAATATAATAAAAAAATAAAATAGGGCTTGGAGAGATGGTTTGATGGATAAATGTGTTTGCTTTATAAGCCTGCCGACCAGGGTTCAGATCCTCAGCATATTATTTGAAACTTGGAATATTTTTTGTTCAAACAGTATTGACAAATATATTTTATTTGTCAAAAACATGTAGGGCTTGCTAAATGAGGTACTTTTCTGAGAGCATTACACTTTCCTCATAGAACTCTGAGGGAAGTAATTTCATCCATTCTACACAGGAGGACACTGAGGCACTGAGGAATTAAATAATTATACAAGATCACACACTCATACTAGAGACCACTAGAGACAGGATTTAAGTCTGCATTTTGTCCCCTTAGCTGCTACGCTCAGCTTCCTTTTAAATATGATGTGGCTCAGTGATGGTGAGCTCAACATCATTAGGTGTTCAGTAAGTTATTATTTGAGGCTTATTATTTAGGCTATTGGAAATACAAGCAATTGCAGTATCATTGTTCACATTTAGGCTCTGAGTTACTATGTCTCTACAAGCCTCTCTAGTTGCTCAGTAGGATGAATGGAAATCACTAACAAAGAGGAGTCCCTGTTCTTTCTCAAGTGACCCATTTGATTTGAGTTTTAGCTCCTAAATGGTAAATGTATTTCTGAAAGGCAGCAGAAAGATAATAAGATGGCATATAATTTATCAGTTTCCATTTACTGAATCAAGTTGTTAACTATCTCTGAGCTTGCAATGTCTCAGTTTTGTTTTGAACAAAAACAAAACAAAATTCAGGACAAGAGGAAATAGAAAAAGGGAAAAAGCAGGCAGAAGCTCTTCATGCACATCACATATGGCCACCTGTTCCTTTCTTGACAGCCTTTCTTGGTTTTTATCCTTGGCTTTCTTCTCAACCTGCATTCTCTCTTTTACCTTGTTCTGAGCCAGGGCTTCTCTGTCATAAGAACAATGATTATACTCCTATAATAGTAGCTCTGACAGCTCTAGGATTAAAGTTAGTGTCTCCAACATGTTCAATATTGCCATAATGCTCTTGTCAACACACTTTCACTCTAGGGTTCTTAAAACCAAAAGATATCACTGTACTTTCTAAGAAATCTTTTCCTCCATTTCCTATGGTAATATTCTTTAATTATTCTCTCTTTCTAATATTTCCATTGACTTGGTCTCCAAGATGTATGAAATCTCCCTCCTACAGCATGTTTCCATTTCCCTTGGGACTTCACTGGTTCATGTGTTTATTTTCTCTTGCTGGGATGATTGCAATAACCTCTCCAACTGGTCTGCCTGAAGATTCCAGAGGCTCTCTCCTCTAATTGCTCCACTATATTTCAACAACAGATAATGCTATTTTCCTAAAGCTCACTGCAGACCATTTCATTCCCTTTGAAAGCTCTGTTACTTTTCAGTGCCTACTGGAATAAAGTCCAAACTCATTCCTGTAGTGATTAATCATTTACTTTTTGTCTTCTTTTGTAAATTTTCTATAGCCAGGGCTTATAAAGGTTCATGTTCCTCTTCAGCCTCCCAGTATCTTCAAGCACAGTGCTCTACTTGTGATAAAGTGCATGTATTGAGTAAACAAAAGGATGTTACCTATAGGAAAAGATGAAGTGCATTTATTTATTGATTTACTTTATTTTAATTTTTTTGGCCATTCGAGACAGATATATATATATATATATATATATATATATATATATATATATATATATCCTATATATACCTAACAGTCCTGGAACTCGCTATGTAGAATAGACTGGCCATGAACTTACAGTGATACTCCTGCCTCTGCTTCCCTAGTGCTAGGACAATAGGCATGAGCCACCTTGCTAAGTTGAGATGAAGATTAAATAGCCACTAGGTGTTTCATTATTACTTTTTAAACCTTCATTGTTCCTGGGACTATGTTTCATGGAGCTGTATATTGCAAGTTGGACATATTGCCATCACGTCCATTTTCCGTCTTCTTATTTTGTCACAACTGACATTCTTGAGAAGCATTTAAGTCCTATGAATAGATAGCACCATTGGAGAAAGAAGATGATGTGGGGAGGGGATAATGACAAAAGCTGTTTACTTAAGAATTTGAGATGGGGGCTTGCGGTTTACAGACTGCACACAGTTCTTGCTCTCTTGATGTTCTTCTGAACAGTTTCAGAGTGCTGGAATTTACTCCTTCAAACACTGTGCTTGCTTGCTTTTGCAAGACATTGGCATCATAGCCCCAGTGTTATACAAAGAAGATTGATAGTAAGGGCTGTCCTGGCAGCCCTGTAGGAATTCACTAAGTGCCCCACATTTTCAGGCTCCATTCCTGAGGAGTTCACAGTGTCCATATCAATTAGCTGGCAAGGCTCTATGTACCCAAACTTGTCTTTTATGCAATGGAAGTAGCAATAGGCCAGCACTAGTTCCCCCAGTGACAAACCGTACATTCAAGTCCCCAGTGTCTGTAGACACCACACACTTTCCAAGAGGTTTGGCTGTAAAGTCTCGGCCATCAGTTCGCTTTGGCACTCTGTAGAGCAGAAATGACCTCCAGGTTTACACCAAGGAGTGGATATATTAAAGTCATATTCCTTTCTTTATTATTCTTTTCTACCTATGCACATCTCTTAATATTATTTTTAGACTTTTTCTTGAAAAAAATAAAATATTTCATTTATTATTTATTTGCGAGCAGAGAGAGATGGGGAGGGAGGGAGAGAGAAAGAAAGAGAGAGAGAGAATGGGCATGTTAGAGGACCTTCTGCCACTGCAAATGCACTCCAGACACATGCATCACTTTGTGTATCTGGCTTTACCTGGGCAATGGGGAATTGAACCTGGGTCTTCAGGCTTTACAAGAAAGTGCCTTTAACCACTGAGCAATCTCTCCAACCCCTAGATTTTCATATATGTATATATTTATTTTGATCATAAACCCCTCTCATTTAATATTGAATAGCTGTGTTGAGTGTCTTTACTGTGCCTGATAGTATATGTTTTTTTTTGTTTGTTTTTCGAGGTAGGGTCTCGCTCTAGTCCAGGCTGGCCTGGAATTCACTATGTAGTCTCAGGGTGGCTTCAAACTCACGGCAATCCTCCTACCTCTGCCTCCAGAGTGCTGGGATTAAAGGCGTGCGCCACCACGCCTGGCTGGTATATGTTTTTTGTGTATAAAATTATTGTATACAAAATGAGAGAAAAAATGCAGTTATTAGTAGCCATTTTACATATGAGGAAACTTGGATATGGAGCAGGTAACTGAATCTCTGAGGTCAGAAAGAGGATTAGTTGAGAATATTTGGGGAGGCTTGGACTTCATCCAGGAACTGTCTAAATAGGCCCTAATCTCAAGTACCGTACAATACTGTTTTCTATTTGGGTATCCAATAGGGCCACAAGAAAGTGAATTTTACCAGAGGAATGTAGAATTCTGAAATGTGAATGTAGTAAATGATGAATGTAGTAAATGATGAGAGTCAGTATACCCTCCCCTTGATTATTTTTCAGTGATTTCTCCATTCCAATTAGGGATTCACAATCCTGTAGATGAGCTATAGATGTTGACATAGCAGTGGTTTAACAAGAGGCTCACCCAACTTTATTGTGAACTTTCTGCTTGCTCATTCCGTTGCCACTTTACCCCCATCTGCACTGATCACAATCTCAGTGCAAAGAGAACATAGCTAGCTGCAAGCAGATAATGTCCCTGCGCACTTGGAAGAAATAGAATGCAGCATGTCCCTTCATTGTTCTACGGCTTATTGTCTGATTTATTTCATGATCATTGTAATTCATCTATCATCTATTTATTCCTAATACCCTTCTCTCTTGCTCCTCATCTCTGTCACTCTGTGTCTTTCTCTCCTCACTCTCTCCTCTCTCCCCCCTCTCTACCAAGCACACAGATGTTTTTCCTTGTTGAGCAGTCTCATTGAGTTAACGACCTGAGACAATTTCAGATGGAACACGATGATCCCTTATGCAGTTGGGCCTCTGGCAAGAGAACAATCCTTTAGTTGGGGTTAAACTCATAGATTTTGTGATAGAATGATTCAGATGCAGATTAGATAAGAAAGCACAGAATCAAAAGCTCTCTTTGTCAGCTCATCTGACCTACCTGATCTTAGCTATCTATATGCTTTTTGTTGGTTTCTAGCCCTAGCATGTAAATCGTATTCATAAGTAACAAAAAGCTATTTAGTAACTCTTTGATTTCCTTCAAAGTTTAGCCTTTCCTCTTTATAACTGTCAGAAGAATAAAACAGGAAGAGAACATCCTCCTGTTGCTTGGTGCTAGCATAAAAACTTGAAGGGGTTATTTTCCTGAAGGTTTGGGAAGGGTGCTTGTCCAGTTCTCAAGGCAAATGTGTGCACATGTCATAGAATTCCCCACTGACTTCAGCAGCCACACATATACCAACACGTCTTCTGCTCTGAAAACTTACTTACTATAGGCTATTGCTAATAAATCACTTAGAAACCAATTCCAATCAGGTTGATTTCAGTGTAAGGTATAACCTCCTTTGACATAGGGGGAAGGTAGCATTTATTGATTTCTCCTGCCTTCCCACCATCATCACTGCCTTTTCTCTCCTTAGGGACACAACAGTCATCAGCCACTCTCCTAACACCAGCTATGACACGGCTCTGGAGGCCCGTATTCAGAAGGAGGAGGAAGAAATTTTGATGGCCAACAAGCGTTGTCTGGACATGGAGGGCAGGTAAAATATGAATATGGACACAAATGAATCTGAGAAGTTAATATTGAGACGATCCAGGTCAGTAGGGAAGAGTAAGAATATTTATTCACAATTAGGAAACTTGACAACCACCATAGCTTCACCACTGCTAGCCTGTCACTTAGAGTTTGATATGTGATGATCTGTACTTTGAATATTCCCCCAACTCTGGAATTCCAAGTAGGGTTGCTTTTAATTGCTTTCTGCCAGAACTGAATTGCTGACATTCCTACTCTAGGATATTCTTTCTAGGACTATGTCTTAATTTTGACATAATTGGAGACTTCTCAGCAAAATGACATCCATTCAAAGTGGGGGATATGGCACATGATACATTTTCTAAACTCGGGATTATTTACTTATTACCTAAAGGCTATGGCTCATTTGTAGAAGACCTCATCTTCTCATTGAACACATTGGTGCTATTGACACAGCTTCTCAAATGCACACATCCATGACTTCTCTTATATACAGCCTTTGTTTTGCCAATACTTGACTTTAATGTTCTAAGGTATAAGTAGTTCTTGATTTCTCTCTTATAGCTACTTGGATTTGCCGAAGGACTAGAATTTTTTAATCAGTATTTTTTTTTAAGCAGAAGCATATGGGATCTTTTCTTCCAACTCAGAACTAACTAGACCAACACTTGGTTGAAAAGATAATAAGATGGAAAGTCCATTTAGGAAGCAGATCAAATCACAGAAGGAGCAACATGGTATTTAATGTATGTTTTCCCTTTGACTTCTAGGATTAAGACCCTCCATGCCCAGATTATTGAGAAGGATGCCATGATCAAAGTGCTCCAGCAGCGATCCCGGAAGGAGCCAAGTAAGACAGAACAGCTATCATCTATGAGGCCAGCAAAGTCTCTGATGTCCATTTCCAATGCTGGCTCAGGCTTGCTTTCCCACTCGTCCACCCTAACTGGCACACCCGTCATGGAGGAGAAGCGTGATGACAAGAGTTGGAAGGGGAGCCTAGGTAATGACAACATATAAGGAAGAGCATAGTGACATACTTAGAGGGCCCTGTCACACAGAGAAAGGAAAAAGGGGCAGAGTTCTAGTTCTAGGTTCTAGAGAGGAGAATGGTGGATTCTTCTCCCAAAGGAACTAGCTGTGTGTTCAGGAGCTCCTCCACACTGTGAAGTCTCATGGTGAAAATAGTAACTAAAGCCAATGCCTGAAAAAATAAGAATGCCTGATTTGGAGGGGGTAGAACTGGAGATAACTTGAATTCTATCTAAAACTTTCTCAGATTTGGCTTTTTCCATGTGGGAACTTTATTCAAAGCCCAAATGGCTTCATGTCATGCAAAATTATAGTATCACACTGTTCCTTCCTCCTTACATAAGGAGGATCCAAAGTTCTCTTTAAGCTCAATGGGGTTGGGTGGCAACTTTTGTTTCCAAAATGTTCCAATATGTGAAGAGAATGTACTTTTTTGTTTCGTTCCCATCCATTTCATCCCCTTTAATTAAAATTTCCAAGTACTGTAGATACCAAGGGGCAGATTTTTGATCCCAACAAAGTAAGAAAATATATTTTTCAACACTTTTTGTTGTTTTAGTACCTTTTTTTGGCCCTCTGACACGTGTATCATCATTTAGTTAAAGTAAACATTCTGGGATCCATGGTCATGATCGGAATATTAGATCACATGATTATTAGCCCCATCCTGTGTATCCACAGCCCCTCATCCTTTGCAGCTCTCTGGAAATGTCTAGTATTTTTATAAATGCAAATAAGTAGATCTTTGACAAGTTGGTCTGACACAATCACTATTGCACAAAAAACAAATACTGGAGACACATGCAGGATTATTTCATTCTACTGGAAGTTAAACAATGAAGACAAGAAGGATTCTTCCAAGCCCCAAAGGACTGTTAGCTTTGATGGGAGATACCTGATGCAATCAGAGCTATTCATTTTTTCCCTCAACTCCTCCAAGAGAAAATAAAAAATCCACATCTGTATTGGAGTCACCTGTTCTTTAACCTTGCAACCTGCTTCTTTTGCAGGTATTCTCCTGGGTGCAGACTACCATGGTGAGTCTGTTCCATCCACACCATCACCTGTGCCTCCATCCACTCCCCTACTCTCTGCTCACTCCAAGACAGGTAGTCGAGACTGCAGCACCCAAACTGAACGTGGAACGGAACCGAACAAAACTGCAGCTGTGGCTCCCATCTCTGTCCCTACTGCTGTTCCAATTGCTGCCACCGCCACTGCTGCTGCCATCACTGCTACTGCTGCCACCAACACCACGACCATCATGGTAGCTGATGCTCCAGTTGCTGCTGTGCCAGCTGCTACTGCTGCTGTTGCTGCTGCTCCATCTCCAGCTACTGCTGCTGCTATTGCTGCTGGTATTTCTCCAGCCACTGCTACTGCTCAGATTCCAGCTGCTCCTTCTGCCTCTGCCACTGCTTCTGCTGTTTCCGCTGCCCCCGCTAATGCTCAGGTTGCTCCAGCTGCCCCGGCTCCAGTTCCAGCTCCAGCTCCGATTCCGGCTCCAGCAACGGCATCGGCTTCTGCTCCGGCTCAGACTCAGGCACCAGTTCCATCTCCGACTGCAGCTCCTACTCCATCTCCAACTCCAGCTCCAGTTCTTTCTCAAGCTGAGATTCCTGCAAGTCCAGCTATTGGTTCTAGACCCCGTCGTTTATCTACACCAAATCTGACCTGCAATCCGGACAAGACAGGTAATAATTATCATTCTTTGTTGCAGGTAACTTTTGGTTATCCCCTCAAACACAGATCTGCTTGCTAGCGCTTATTATTTAGGCAGAGTTGCTGGTTTGGGTGGTGGCTTTCATGTGTCAAAGTGATTCTTCAGAGGAAAGAAAAGAGATTCTGCAAATGCCTTCTCTCATTCATGGAGATAAGAATGGTCATGAATAGAAGCCATTCTCCAAGTAAAATAAATGACAGGGATGGCAGGCAAGTCACACTTAGCCACCAGTTCCATGATTGCTCTTAACTCTGTTGAAAGTTAGGTTTTCCCCATGTCACTAACACTTTCCTAATCTCTTGTTTCCCCTTAGATGGTCCTCTGTTCCACTCTAGTACTCTGGAAAGAAAAACTCCCATTCAGATCCTGGATCAAGAGCCTGATGCAGAGATGGTGGAATATCTCATCTAAGTGGCCCACTCAAGAGCTGAAGTTGATCAGCAAGAATGCTTTTAATCACTCATTTCCCCCTTTTGTTTGTTCTTACTCTGAGGGTAAAGACATGGGTTGAGGGGGGTGGTGATTTTTTAATGGAAGTTTATTGAAATATTATAGTACTTAAGTAATATCATGTGAATTCCAGTCTTTTCTGGAATACTTAAGGAATATCTCGAAAAGATAGATGACTCTGAATGTGCTCTAAAGTTTTGGAATTTATGCAAATCTGGGACTGTTAACAGGTAGTGATGTACATTGATGTTTTTAAAGTGCTTACATTGGTTTAAAATTTCCCTATTTGAGGTCATTTTCATTGAAGAGCACAGTATGTGTTGAAGGCAATGGGTAACATGTAGTTCAGAAATGGGACGCCAGAGAGAATTTGAAGATGTACTGCTTTGTCTAGTAAGATTCTAGACAGCAGCTACAGAAAGCTCTTAGCTTTAAGTTCAAGAAAAGGAAGTGTTTTAGAAGCTATGGAAGCTGGAGAAAAAGTAGGGTGTATTGGGGTGCAGAAGGGTGATGGAATCAATTTTCTCTCCCAGTTGCCAGTCACCCTGCCCCAGCAGATTGTGTTTATCTTCATTTCAATGGTGCTTTGGAAGTGGATTCCTTTGGTTCCCTCCTGGAGGCTCATACATTCATAGATATATTCTCTGGAGTAATTTATGCATTTGAAGAATTAATATATTGCTTTCAGATACTGGGAGAGTAAATGGACGGAGTGATGTACAGCTTCCTCTCTTACAGAAAGATGTCAGAGGACTTGATGGAAGGTTGCATGAGATGCTGCATGCAGACATTTGTGGTATAGGCGTAGCTATGAGAATGGCTTACTTGCCTTTCCTAAGACCAGTAGACTTAGTGTTTATTTCTTCCACACCACAGATTCACTGGTGGGGACACTAGTTTTCATTTGGTAGTAATTTGAAAAATGAAGAAGCATTTTCATTGACAGGTTGAGTGCATTGTATTTCTGGCAACTTCTTTACAATTTTGTTCCCCCACCTTCTTAGCATGTGTCTTCAAAGGCATAGATGACTGTCACTTCCAGGGGAATAGCATCAGAAATCCAAAGGACTGGGCTGCAGACATGGGAGAGGTGGATTTCAACAGTCTCCTAATCTACCTCTTCTCACTGTTAGTGACTCCATCTCGGAATCTCTTTGGGAAGCAGCGGAAATGTGCATATGGGCAGGGACCAATGAAGGTTGCAGCTGAAAGCTTTGCCATAGGGCTGCCACCAAGGACTGTGTGGGTACCAGTTTCCACAGGTTCCTGCCCTTTATTAAGGTAATAAATCTGCAGATAGTGTCATTAAGATCAATTTTGGGGGTAAGGGAGGGAGAGGGGACCTTAATTAAAGAAGGGTAGAGGTTTTAGGGATATGATAGTTTGAAAGTAGATTAGTAGAAAGTAGCCTGATATATTTACGTCATGAGCTATAGCAGTGGGAAGAAATATTAGCAATATAGCACTACCCTCTAATTTTAGTGATGAGGAATCTGAGACTTGGAGAAGTTTAGTGACTTTTTCAAGATCACACAGCATATCTATCCACTCTGCCAATCACCATGAGGATTTTGAGAAACATTTATCTACAAAGTGAAGAGTCTACTTTGAACAAAAGGCATCTTCATGGTCCAGGGTAGACATACCTTGTTAAAAAAAAAAAAACACCCTGGTTTGAGTAAATTGTCCAGGGATCCAAACTCTTAGCTTGTCTTTCTTGCAGTGCCTTGTAAAAGGGTTCTCCTTTCTTGATCCCTATTTTAACATTGAACCACATGAAATGTATCCCTAAGAAATCAACTCCACTTCTTTACTCACTATGAAATGGGGAGTCTTGGGACATTTTTATGGGTTCCTCTGTGAATATAGGGCTGGTATATTTACCTGCATTCTTTTTTAGTTCTGATGTATCTTTGAAAGGATGTGTGTGTGTGTGTGTGTGTGTGTGTACATGTTTTTGTAGAGTGGAGGGAAGGCAATATAACTTTCAACCAGTCTTTTCACATATTCAGTAATGAAGTGATCATCTCACACATGAAGTCCACAGTTAATAAGTGAATGCCAAACAGAAGTTAAAAGTGCAGTTGTGTCTATGCCATTCACACTACCCTTTAGTTATGAGGGGAAGACCCCTTCAAGTAGTAGAAGCAGCAAGTAGCAAATATCAGGAGAGCTACATTCTATCCAAGCAAATACATGGAAACAATACTAAACTTTTTATGTCCTTTCATGGTGATAACACTTTCACAGAATTTTGCCTAGTTCTGGGAGCCTTTATTGTAATCACATTGTATAAGGTGAGAACCATCATATATTCCTCACTGTGTGACAATGATTTCTTTAGAATTAGAAGAAGTCTGTGTCTGGGGTAAAGAGGAAAGTTCTTGCTGAAGTACTATTTTGAACTTTTTAAAATCTCTCTGCCCTCTCACATCAAAAGCGGTCCCTCTCTGTTCACTTTTCAGTCCAGGTAATTTGCCGAGTACATTGTACATTTAAGGAATATTATGCTAGAGAATAACAATTCTACTTTTTCAGAAAATCTTCACTAGGTATCACGCTAAACATACAGGTTACGGGAGACATCTCAAGTTAGCCAGGGTTTTGCAGTTGTATGGAGATAACATTTTGGGGATCTTTTTGGACTTCCAACTTATCTATGCATTTTATTGGTACCACATGTCAGGAGGGTGAACTTGTTGATGACCTATGGAACCTTCTAATTCACATGTAATTCAATGCCCAGTGTACAGGAGCAGTTCATTAGAATGGTTTTCACTTGATATAAAACTCCTGATAACCATGTTTGGAAACTAAATGCTGCTTGAGCATATTTTGAAAACCATAGATCTTGATTGTTACCTTAAATGAAGGATTTAATTTTGATGATGCTTTTGGGCTTCAAGAGCAACAGGACAGTAGGGACTTGGAACATTTGCCATCATCTGTAATTTAAAAAAAAAAAAGACCTGTTGTGTTCTTTTGTTGTTACACTGTTGGATGGGTCTAACAACGTGATTTGCAAGCTACTTTTTATGAAGGATCTAAATAATGTGGCAGCTTAAAGTGTACACACATGTGCTGATTTCAACAAATCATATTTCATGTTTGAAATCACAAATGCTCATTCATATATGGAATATGTTACTTAAAATGTGTGCCTTCTGACTGAAAGTGCTTTCAAAGGAAGGCATCATTTGTGGGCTCACTGCAACCAATTTTAGCCCACCCAAGTCTTTGGAAACATATCTTCTAAGTGCCATCCATCATGGGTAGGAGCTTGTTTATTTTCTTTGGGTAAAAAGGATGGGTTACATGAAGCTATCAAACCTTCTTACCTCCCTTTTGATTAATGATACATGTTTGTAAAATGGATAGCTGGGGTTGGCAGATGGTTAGAGAATTGCCTTTGGTTTGAAATATATGTGATCTCATAATGATTGTGATCATATTCTGTAATCAATGGAGATAGTTCAAATAAAGTTAAACAGGTTTAAACCGACTTTGTGTCTATTTTTTCACTGACATTAAGGTTAGCTATTTTAAAATGCAGTGCTGGGTACAAAATGCGTTGGTCTCTATTGGACACAAGGTTTTTTTTTCTATCTTAGGGATTCCTCTCAAATGAATTGATATTGCCTTTGCATTTGCTTGAAATATGGGATGCTACAATATATTATAAAGCAGTAAGATAGCACCAGAAGCCACATGTTCTCATAGGTCTCTTTATATACTCAGACAGTGAATGAGTTACTTTCTCATTAATGTTACAAAATACCCAACCAGAATCAGCTTAGGGAAGAAAGAAAAGGGTTTATGTTGGCTTATGGATTTAAGGAGGAGACCATGTGGCAGGGAAAGCATGACAGAAGCAGGAAGCTATATTCACATGATATCAGCAGGGAGGAAATAGAACAAGAAGTTGGGGCAGGTTATAAAACCTTAAGGCCCACCCTTCAGTGACACACTTCTTCCAGCAAAGCTCTACCTCCTGAAGGTTCCAAAATCTTCCTAAACAGTACCACCAACTGGGGATTACATATTGAAACATGAGCCTATGGGGGACATTGTATATCCAACCTTCCTCAGATTGCATGCATTAAAAGCTTTGCATTTTTAATCTAGTTCTGAGAGGTAAAATGATAGCTACCTCAAAAAAATCTCCCTTTGCTATCATTTTTGACCCCCATATCCTTTTTTACCCCAGGATTTATGCAAACTCATCAATTTTGGTTAAGGAAGCTTGTTACTAAAAGCAAATCAAAACTACAAATAAGTTGGCTCTTCAGTGACAATGTGAAGGCTGTCTTTATATTGCCATTTCTGTGCCTCATTTTTGCCAGTGAATTCCAAATCTGAAAGGATCCCCAAACACTATGAAAGACACATGTTCACAGTGATACTAGTTTGATAGGCATTAGAAAAGAGAATGAGGAGGATTACCAAATTTATGCAACTATGAATGTGAGATTTTTCAGTTGGGTTTACACTTTCCTTCATTGTAGTGAGTTATTTGAAAATTGTTTGGATGAATACCCACTCCTTTTTTAAATTAATACCTTTATTATGAATAATTATATTCATTGTATGAGCAAATCTTGTGATGGTGCCCCCATTTCCCTCCTCTCTGTCCCCTACCCACTGGGGTCCCTCCTCTGCGCATACTGGATCTGTCCATAGGGTAAGGGGTTATAAACTGCACCAGAGGTAGCCAGTTTTTTTCTCCTCTCTTTGTGTGTTGTTGCTTCAGGGGACAATGTCTCTGGATACTCTCCTCCACTATGGCTCTTACAATCTTTCCACCCCCTCTTCTGCTCAGTTCCCTGAGTCATGGTGGGTGAGTTTTTAAGTCTGCTTTACTGAGATCACAAGTGTTTCTGTACTTCTGCTTTGGGTTGTGTTGGTCTCTGCTTTCTCCAAATATCACTAACCATTTCCCCCTGGCAATTCATGTGACACCTTCCAGTGCTAGACATGTCCCACTCCTTTTTAAAATTGAGAACGTTATTGTAAAATCATATGGCAAATTTCCCACCAGGTTATACTCTTATGTTCTCTCTCCCCCAGGCCCATGTCTTTGAAGTCCCTCTTCCCTGGGGTTATTGTTAATCTCTGTGGGGTGATGAATGCATCAGTCAGTCTCTATGTGAGTGGGGATAATGCCTCAGAGAACACCTTCCCACCCTGTGAGTCTTACATTATTTCTGCCCTTCTTCTACAAAGTTCCCTGGGCCTTGGAAGGTATGTTATAAGTCTTCTTTAGTGTTGACCATTTATCAGCCTCTAATTTTCCACTTTGATGACTTTTGAGTGTTCTCGGTGTCTATTGTCATCTTCCTAAAGGAGGTTCTCAGGCTAACAGTGAGAGCAGGACTCATACCTGGGTTCTGACAGATGTGACCACTCACCTTTTTTTTTTTAAATTTAATATTTATTGTCCATAATGAGTTACATTATTTAGTGGGTAAACCATGCGTTGTTATCCCGACTTCCCCAATTCCCCCCCTCCCCATCACTGATCAGTTGTATATCATCCTTCGTGGGCTGTCTGTATTAGTCCTTGTGGCAAGGGATCCTGTATATCTTAGTACTCATCCCGGTCTTCCTGGCCCAAGTGAGTTGTTACTGATGGGTGCTATG
>PVHP010033244.1:0-19787 GCA_004024765.1 Zapus hudsonius | reverse complement strand
CCATTGAGCATTAAAGTCAGAGCCAGCAGAGGGGGTATGCTAGTCTTGAAGCCGATCACAAGTATGTTTTTCTCTGTAGAGCTCAAACACCTTATTAAGAAAAAAAACAAAAAACAAACTAGGTCCCAGCACCCAGGAGACAGGTAGGAGGATAGCTGTGAGTTCAAGGCCAGCCTGAGACTACAGAGTGAATTCCAGGTCAGCCTGGACTACACTGAGACCCAACCTTGAACACCCCCCCCAAAAAAAAAAAGGTTTGGGGATGAGGCTCATTAGGTAAGAGTGCACAAGCACTTGAGTTTGAGCCCATAAAAAGCAGGCCATAGCCACCTAGGCCCTGAGCAGGTGCACACAGAAGTGTGTCAGTCACTGGTCAGACAGACAAACAAAGTGGCAGGTACAGCTTCAGTGAGACTCCCCCGCTCAAGAAAATAAGGTAAAGAGCGGATGAGGAGGATACCTTACCTTCTACTTGGGCCACTGCTGCACAATTGCGTGCGCGCGCGCGCACACACACACACATCACACATAGAACTCTAATGTATAGTATGTCCATGTAGACTAACTGTCATCATTGGGAAAGGATTATTGGGAGGGAGATTCAGTACTTCAGGTAGCTTGTAAAAATGGAACCCTTGGTCTGCAAAGACCTTGAACTCTATAATTCTGTAATGCTCTAACTTGCCATCTCTTCATTTTGCTGCCCGCTCCACCTTTTTGTGGTGATAGTTATTTGATTTGGCAGTTGTAGGGGATTGAATCGAGTCCCTCCAAAATTCACATCCACTTGGAACCTCACAAGGTGCATGACCTTGTGTGGCAATGGGGCCTTTAATGGATGTAAGTAGTTACATGAGGCCAGCCCTCAGTGCAGTGACTGTCTTGTGAAGACCATGAGGCCCGGCAGCAGAAGACTGAGTCAAGAGGACCCTTTTAGTGAGGAGGGCCTTCAGGGACAGCGCAGTGGATGTCCCTTTCATCGCTTTTGGTCATGGTAGTAGGTCTGACTCCAAATCTCAGTTTGTTCTGTGCCTGTTTTAAGCTCTTTAAGGTCCCCCACACCTGTGGCTTCAGGGTCCCCCCTCTGTGTATGTTTACTCTTATATCCCAAACAGCTGGCCAAGTCTTCCTGCAGGCTTCGGCAGATGTGCTCTAGGCACGTAGTAGGCGCTTGGCTTGAAATGTTCATACATGTTTAAGAATCTGAATTGCATCTCTCCTCAAGATTTCAAAGTGATATTTTGGGGTTATGTTGGAGATAAAGGTTTTTTTTTTTTTTTTAAAAAAAAAACAATAAAAAGTGAGCCTACCCAAGACATTATCACATCTCGTGAGCAATAATTACAACATTGACAGCAACAGCTGTGATCAGTGAAGCACTTACTATGTGCTGACCATCAGCTCTGTTTTTCCACACTTAATCTTCCTTCTAAAGATGGTGAGCTCCAGGTCGGGGAAGTGGTGCAGAGAGGAGAAAGTGACAGACTTGAGATTGAAACCCTCTTTTCTCATTCTTTGTTATGTTCTCCCACCTCCCTGAGATATTGTGTGTGTGTGTGTGTGTGTGTGTGTGTGTGTGTGTGTGAATAAAAAACAAAGTAGTGGCCATTTAGAATGTTTCTGTTGGATGCTGTATTCATTACCTGTTTTACCTCTAATCCTGAGTAGGTCTTGAGTGCTGGGGGGGGGGTATGTAGCTGACTGGGAAGCTAGTTATGCCCCTCTGTGTACAGGTGGGGAATGAAGGTGGGCCAAGATGAAGCCCTGTCCCCAAATAATTGGTCTTCAATGGGCAAGGAGTGCCTTTAGGCTTGGACTAGAGATTGTTATTTGGGGCTCTGGTGTCCATGGGTCCCATCCCATACAGAGCGTTCCATTTAGAAAGGATAGAGTGATATGTAGTGTGTAGAAATATTTTGGGTTGGGTTCTTATCTCTGAGAAACTTCTGCCTTGGGACGCCAGGACATCTGTCCTGTAGTCTTCTAGCAGGTTAATGGAGGGAGGCAGAAGCCCCAAAAAGTCTAGGACAAATAACACATTTCCAGGTTCCTTGCAGAAGTTTGGCTGCCAAATCAGATTTCATAATAAAGGTATTAAACGTACTTTTCCGAGGGAGTTGACTTTTGCAGTGTAGTCATTAGCGGGCTGCCAGGACAGAGACAGATGTTGTGTAACACACCACTGGCCAGGTTAGCGAGGAGTGAGCCTGCTGCTGTTGCTGCTGTTTTAAAGGTGACTCTGCATGTGCACAGGGCACGGATGGCCATTTAAATTGGCCACATGCTCTTGGAAGGTGGCTAGCAGCATGCTAAGTATGCCAGGGTCCCTGTGTGTTGAAAGAAAACTCCAGAATTCTGGCTTCCATAGTGAAGTATGCAGTGGTGTCTGGAGAGAGTCCAGAGCGCACACTGAACCCCTGTGATAAGTGTGGGCACAGAGTGGTGCCACCTGATAACCACGCAGCCGGGGTGGGGTGAGGGGTGGGAGGGCGATGATGATCTTACAGGAAGGTACCACTCTGGGTAGAAACCTGACATCTAAGAGGGCATAAATTACATCTGGTCAAGCTTGTTGAATGTGGTCCTAGCCATCACCTGGACAGGCCTTTAGATATGTCATCTGAGTAGCACCCCGGCTTCCATTCCCAGCACTGGGAAAATCAAGATAAGCATTCATTCAGATCACTCAAATCTCAAAACTGCTTTTATTCTTGAAGTGTTCTAATAATTGATTTTAAATCTGATTTCTTTCCTTATAAATTATCCAGGTAATTGTCTTTGTTCCATATTTCATAGCAAGCTTGGACTGGATGATGTTTAAAGCCTCTGCTTTCCTCTTTTTTTTATTATTATTCTTTGTTTTCTTAATGTTGATTTATTTTTTTCCATACTGCAATGATTTTGCAAAGTACAACTTTTACTAGAACTCTACACTTGAGCCTTTTAAATTAAAAATTTTTTTTGAAACAGGGTTTTATTCTGTTGTCCAGGCTGGCCTTGAACTTGCAATTCTGCTGGCTCTGCTTCTTGAGTGCTGGAATTATAGGTATGCACTCCAACACCTGCTTCCATTTGAACTTTTCATGTTGATGAATGAACCCCGGCACCACCAAAAAAAAAAAAAAAAAAAAAAACTACCTCATTTAGTATTTGATTTATTTAATAAAATTGGAGAGAGAGACAGAGAGAATGGGCATGCCAGGGCCTCCAGGTGCTGCAAACAAACTCCAGATATATGTTCCACTTTGTGCATCTGGCTTTATGGGGAATCAAACCCGGGTCATCAGGCTTTGCAGGCAAACAGTCACCTGAAACCCTGAGCAAATCTGTTCAGCCCTGCCCTGTTGCTGTTCCCAGAGTTCTGTTCTGGGCTAGTCAGTACTCATTTCCAAATCAAGGACTTGTTAATCCCCCCCCTTTTTTTTCTTCATCTGGGCTTCTGGATACCCCTCTTCCCAGCTCCCAGCTCCTGTATTCCCCCCTTTCCTTAGTAGTCTGTTCTTTTGGGTAGTGTGGGAAGGAACAGGTTCTTTTTTTTTTTTTTTTTAGGATAGTCCTGTGTCAGCATTGACTTTGCCGTATACCTATTATGTCAATAAATGACAACCCACATCTAATCCAGTTTTAAGCAAGATAATTTTTTTTAAATATTTTATTTATTTATTTGACACAGAGAGAGAGACAGAGAGAGAGACAGAGAGAGAGACAGAGAGAATGGGCACGCCAGGGCCTCCAGCCACTATAAATGAACTCCAGACACATGCACCCTCTTGTGTATCTGGCTTTACATGGGCACTGGGGAATCAAACTCAGGTACTTCTGCATTGCAGGCAAGCACCTTAACCGCTAAGCCACTTCTTCAGCCCTAAGCAAGATAATTTTTAAGTAAAATTTGGTGCTCTGAGTTTAAGCACTCTTCCAGGTTTCTTTAGAAGAATAGCGAACCTTTAGACCTGAGGCATCATTCATGTGACCCTGAGAAGTAAGCCGGGGACTGACCAATGAAAGTGTCCCTTGAAAAGTGTCTCCTGGCAGATTCTGACCGGTGTGTGTGCTGGCTTTAGCACACTTGAGCTCTTAAAGAGCTCAGCAGAGATGACTTCCTAGGTGAGCTGGTATCCTGTTTCTTGAAATTAGTGTCCTAGATCAGACCTTCTGTCTCCAACCCTGTCCAGTACAGGTAAGTTTACAGCCTCCTGTCTTCTGCTGAACTAATTATCTCAATCAGCCCTTTTAAAGTCGTCCCTTTCCAAGAAAGATCCTTAGTTTCTACCAAGGGCCTTGTGATTTCAGCTGCATTTTAATCTTGATCACACTTAACCTTCATGTCAGTTTGTTGTAGTCAGCCACACTCCGCTGGGATGAATCTTCAAACCAGGCACGATTTGGGGAGGAAAATATTTATTGAACAGATCTAGGGGAAGTTAAGGAAGTCTGGCCCCTTTTCACAGATCCAAGCAGAGACAGAGACAGAGACAGAAGCCCAGCACCAGCACCAAGCAAGCACACTGAAACACACTGTGTTTCACAAAATGCAGAACTTTAGGTCAGGGTTCCCGCTCTTCTTTTGCATATCTATCCTTAGTATTTTATATCCAAATTAGAAAGGGTCAGTCGCCAGGAGGCTAGGCCAAAGTGGTACTTACTCTAGCCAGAAGCCTGGAGACAATAATTTTGGGGGACATTATTCAAACTATCACACAGTTGTTAAGATGAAATGTGGCACTTGACCATAGACACGGTTAAGGAGGTGTTCTTTCGGCAGGAGGAAAGAGGTTTATCAGAGACTGCTTCCTGCTAACCTGTGGGCTCCTTTCTGAGAAAGCCAGGCACCATGTACTAAATCAGAAAGACTGTCTTATGTTCATGAAAACTGTAGCCTTCTGAAATGGTTATAAAGTTAGTACCAAGTGAATTTTTATCAGCACACAAAATTCTCCCTTTAAAGATAGCATATCCAGCTCTGCGTTCTCCAGGCCAGTGTTTAAGATGTCAATTAATCGGTCTGTTTCAGTTTTCCATGCAGTGGAAATTTCCTAGAACCCTTTTTTTTTGGGGGGGGGGAGTTCAAGGTAGTGTCTTGCTCTAGCCCAGGCTGACCTGGAATTCACTATGTAGTCTCAGGCTGGCCTCAAACTCATGGTGATCCTCCTACCTCTGCCTCCTGAGTGCTGGGATTCAAGGCTGCTTTTGTTGCAGGGTCTCTTGTTGTAGTCCTAGCTGGCCTGGAACTCACTGTGTAGCTCAGGTTAGCCTTGAATTTGTGGTAATCCTCCTGTATCAGCCTCCCAAGTGCCTGGATTACAGGTATGGTCTGTGGCACCCAAATATGCCTGGGATTTTCTTCCAGGTTGTGCCCCATGGAGATGAGCAGGCTACCTTTCACCTGACAGTTTGTCAGTTGCCCGGGAAGTTCTGGCTTTTTCCTAGGACCTTGTTCTAGTCAGTCTGCTTTATGCCTTAAGAAGAATTATAAAACTTACAATTTTTTTCTATCTCATGCACCTGTGCTGGTCTAGAAGAAGTATCTTGGTTTTATCATTTGCCTCATGTGATTTTACAATTCTAAAAGCCCATTTGTCAGAGTAGTTACTGGATGATAATTTATAACTACCAAGTGCTCTGAGAGTTGCTCTCTAAATCTTCCTCTTTAAAAAGCATAGTTGTGCTGAGGGAGAAATATTGTTTTTCTGGCACATAATTTCAACTTTTAGATAACTTATGAAGAGTTCCAGTTCTCTGCCTTCAGTTTCTGGTCATTAGCTCTTTAATAAAGAAAAAGTATAATTTAATTTTGTTAACTGTTAATTACTTTTTAAAATACTAATGGGGGGGTAGAGAAATTTGGGCATGCCAGGGCCTCCTGCCAATGCAAACGAACTCCAGACACATGCATCACTTTGTGCATCTGGCTTTATGTGGGTCCTGGGGGAATCAAATCCAGGCCATCAGGCTTTTTGCAATCAAGTACCTTTAACTGGTGAGCCATTTCTCCAGCAAAATCCAAGTACACTCCCCCACCCTAGGTAGGGTTGGTCTCGCTCTAGCCCAGGCTGACCTGGAATTCACTATGTAGTCTAAGGGTGACCTTGAACTCATGGTGATCCTCCTACCTCTGCCTCCCCAGTGCTGGGATTAAAGGTATGCACTACCATCACATGGGCACAGCTTCCAAGTACACTTTTATTTTATTAAAGGGTTTCTTTGGACTTGTAACCAAGGTTTTGAAATGAGGCCACACCCTGACCATGCTCTAGAATCACCCATTGAGACTAGAAACACCAGCAGTTAGGTCAGAATCCTTAGGCGTGGGCCCTGAGGACTACTTTCCAGGTGCAGGCTTAGACCAAGAAGGGAGACTTTATGGACTGGTTCAGTGCTGCCTTTTGGACTCATGTTACCCTGCTTCCTGGGGCGATACCAGGGGTTGAGAGTTTGTCCCTAAGCGCTGGATGAACAGGTAGGCCACAGCGCAAGGACCTAAGAGCCAGCGTGCCTGGCTTCTCAAACAAGGTCAGCATCCGTTAACAAGCTCTATTTAATGATCATTCTTTGGAATGATCGCATGTGGTTTATACAAAGTCTCCAACTTGTACTTGTTTCTCTTGTCTCCATTGGACCTTAGTAAACTTCATTTGAAGTTTACAGGAACTTGTAGAAGAGATGATACTGTTTCAAGACTACATCAAAGTAGAAAACTGAGACACATGGGGCTGGAGAGATGGCTCAGCGGTTAAGGGCTCCAGTGCCAGAGGCCCCCAGGTTCAATTCCCCAGTACCCACATAAGCCAGACCCACAAAGTGGTGGCCCTGGTGTTCGTTCTCTCTCTCTCTCTCTCTCTCTCTCTCTCTCTCTCTCTCTCTCTCTCTCTCCTTGAAAATAAAGAAAGAAAGAAAAAAAGAAAACTGAGACACACGGATAGGGCTTTGGGGTAACCTACTTTGTGGGGTGCTAGAGGGTTCCACCATTTCCTGCTGTTATTTCTGTTTGCTTCCCAGACCTGCAGCACCAACACCTCCATCTGGGAATGCAGAGTTTCAGGCCCTCCTCAGACATCCTAAATCAGAAACTCACCCAGCGACCTGGGTTCTAGTAAGCCCTCCAGGCCAGCGGCTGCAAGCTAAGGTTTCAGAACAATTATTTAAAGTCCTAAGCTAATGTGTGGAATTGTTGTAGGGACCCACTTGGAGTGAGAATCATCGTTGTCATCCATCTGGCCTCTGAGTCCTGATGCTGGGAAAATGAGCAGACATCGTCTGGGGGGATTGTGTGTGCAAGGTGGGCCTTCTGTACTTGAGTGAACTTGAGTTTTCTGCATTTGGGCATTCTGTATGCATTCCATACTTGAGAGCATTCCACACTTGAATATTCTGAACTTCCAGGCAAGGGGCTCAGACCTCCTTCCAGGACGATCGCTGTAAGAACAAAGGATCGACTAAGGTATACAAGGAAACCAGCGTTCATTCCAGGGGTAGGCTGTGTCCAGAGGGTCTGTGTTGAGATGGATTCTGGTGACTTAATGGTCTTTTCCCTCTTCTTTGTTTTTGGTCTTTGGGGAATGTCCCTACTTGAAGACCAGCATCAGAAGGCGAGTAGCAGAGAGGCATGGGCCATGTGGGAGAAAGATAAGGTTAAGTGTGCTGGGTGTAACCAGGGAGAGGGGAGTGTGGTGTGGCTCTGGTGATGAAACCAGGGCTGAGGCATTGCGAGCAGGTGACATCCATCTTGGCTCCGGATCCTAATGGGTGTCTGGACTCCTCACCACAAGAAGTCAGGGATGGATGAAATTATTGCTGTTTGCCAGTCTCTCTGGGTTCTGTAGTCCATTAAGCAGGGCCTCATGACCAGCCATATTATACATAGCTGAAGGCTTTGGGAATATAAATAGTGAAAGAACAGTGGGTTGGCCAGGACTAGAAGTTCATTTCAGGACCTCTTAGCAGCTGCCTCAGAACATTGCCTGACATTCATAAACACAGTTATATTTGACACATTGGGGTGGTGGGGGCACACATATTAGTTTGGATTACAAATTCTTCTGCTATGAGTAGCAGATTTTCTTCATCATGGCTATGAACCCATAGCCATGATACTATGACTGTTGAGTTCTGAGCTTGCACAGGGCAGGGTTTCTGAGTGGCCAGGGCTCCTGGCAGGTCACCTTGATTTATCAGGTCCTTGGGAAGTGTCAAGAAGGTGGGGTTAGGTGTTGGAACTCTTATCAGAAAGTCCACACAAAAGGGGGCAGACACTTGAGGGACTGTTCTGCCTGGAGGTTGAAAGTCTGAGGTGCTGAGTTATGAACCCTGCTTGGACTCTAGAGCAGAAGTCAGTTGGACATAGTTGGTGGGAAGTGGGTGCTTTCCAAAGCTGCCACTGCTCACATAGAAGTTGTCCAGTCTCTCTGCTTGTGTGTTTTGGGAACAAGGAAGGCAGTGTGGGGAGTGAGGAGAAGGTAGTGGATTAAAAAAAAATTATTTATTTGCAGAGAGAAAGAGAGAGGGAAAATGGGCACGCCAGGCCTCTTGCCACTGCAAGGAAATTCTAAATGCATGCTTCCGTGGGAACTGGGGTACCATACCTGGGCTGTCGGCCTTTGCAAGCAAGCGTCTTTAATGGCTGAGCCATCTCTTCATCCCGGCAGTGGATATGAAAGGGTCTGCCATGATCAGTTGAGTTACTGAGGAGTAAGATGCCTTCAGAAACACTTGGGCTCATAGGAGAAAGCCTGCCTGGCAGCATTCTGGTTGGCTTGGCTCCTGGCCACGTGGGACCCCGAGACCTTGACTCCTGTGGCCCATCTGAAGGTGGTGGTGGGAAGGGAGGGACAGATCTGCTTAAACCTCTCTGAGATGCTCTAGGAGGCTGCAGAGAAGTCTGTGGCGAAGATCTCTGTACTCGTGTGTGCTGCGGGAGTTGTGGTGAAGTTGGAAAGCTTTTTTATCTGTCCCCACTCAGAAGAAGGGTGAAATGATTGTATATCTTCAGTCTGGCTGTTGTCACGTAGGTAGTCATGGCCCTCAGCTTATCAATCATGTTCATGGCTGTAACTCAAAGGGCTGTTAACTGAACACTTAGTAAGCGTGCCAGGTACTGTTGGGAGCTTAATAGCTGTTCCTTCTACAGGAGGGACTTGAGTTACAGACCAGGTAAGTGAGCCGAGAAGTGATAGAAGTAGAACCAAATAAACTCGGAAGCCAGTCATTCATCCAGGCTTTATGGAGCTCAATTGTATACTGCCTGACAATCTACGGAGTAGTCTTTTTTTATCTTTGATAATTATTTATTTAGATTTGTGTGTGTTCTTTCACATGTATGGACTGTATTCTGATCATAATCACTCCCCTCATTTCTGTTATCTCCCTGCCCCTCGCCTCACACTGAACCCCTTCTTCTGCCTACTTGGCCCTCTTGGATGTCTTGTGTGTGGGCTCCCCACTCCCACCCCACTATGTTTAATTAGGGTTGAATGAGCACGGATGGGGTTATTAACCAGAGTACTTGCATCTTAGTGTCTTTACCACTGAAGACAATACTTCCCCCCCATTGACAGCCAGTAACTCCTCCAGGTATGAAGCCCTCCTCCTGGGCCCTCTCTTCTATCAGTTATTCTGGTTGAAAGTAAGGGAAGGGAGGAGAGTGCACAGGATCTCTTATGGGAGTGGAATCTAGTTTACCCACTTGGCTGTGCTTCCCAGTCGGCAGCCAGAGCAGCAATGAGTGACAGGACATAGACAGAGTCCACACAGGCACAAAAGACTTTGCAGACCTACAGACGCTCCCAGATTCTCAGACCCATTCTCCAGGGCTGGACTGCAGATGTGGCCTGGTCATCTTTTACAGGTTCAGAATGTGACGCATAAGCTCCAAACTGCTTCTAAACTTGTTTGTGATCACTTACTGTCCCTTCCCCTCTGTGCCCTCTGCCATGAGGTCCTCACCGTGTGCCATCATTGGTGATGAGCCACACCGATGGCCTTCACTCTAGTGCGTGGTGGTGCTTCAAGGTGACCACAGTGAACCGTGTGGAATGATGGAAGGAGGAGGTGGAAGTGGCCGAGTTGTGGAGGATGGGGCATAAAAGAGGGAGCAGGGGAGCTGGCCCTCCGGAAACTCCCTGGCCGAAGCCAGAGGGTTCTAGCTGTGTGTGCTGGGTACAGGAGAGCGAACCTAGAGCCATTTCTTCAAAGAACCTTTTCATGACATGTTCATGCACACAGTTAGATGCTACCACCATAACCACACTATAGAAAATGCAAACCAGACTTGGTTTCAGTCTGGGTTGTGGAACCATCAAGACAGGAACGTGGCCCATCACAGTACCAGGTGCAGGAAAAAGGGGAAGCGGGTTCCTTTGTGGTTCTGTGACTTCCAAGGAGTCCTTTCTTGTCAAGGTGGGAGAGGCGTGACATCCTCGGTGCCTGCTAGCTGAAGGAACGTGAGGAAGGAGACCGGAAACTGCCAACGCCATCTTGCCCACCATCACCCTCCTGCTGCCAACACTTGGTTCAAATGCCATGATATTTCTCATCTGCATGGAAAATAAAAAAATCCCTCCATTTTTTTCCCCCCTGAGTTCTAAGAAAAAGCCCTAAAAACAGTGCACAGTGTTTTTGGAATGTTATGTAAAGTTTCAACAATCATATAAAGGCAAAATATTTTTTCAGTTCACTCCTGGCCTTCAGGAAAAAGGAGGAATCCTCCCTCTTTTCTTCTCGGGTTGGCACTGAAGCAAGGGCCTGGCAGCCACTTTAGCTCTGAATATTGACCCCAAGCATCGTCTTTCCAGATCCAGATGGGCACAGGCCTGGCAGAGAGGAAAGTGGGCGCTTAGGCGATGAGCACAATTGCCTCAGCAATCACCAGCAAATCTTTGAATCACTTGTGGGAACTGAGAAACTTTTTTTTTTTTTCAGTTACAAACCAATAGTAGTTTTAAAGTAGTTGAACTTTAAAAAATAAAATTCATGTCCCCTCAGGATGCAAAACAGATATATCCTAAAAGACCTGAAAGAAAAATAAATGAGCCATTTGTTAGGTAGTATATTGAGTCTACTCACCTTAAATCCCTGGTGTGTTGGTCATGAAGGGTGAAGGGGACCCCTCAGTGAGGACATGCTCAGTGCAGTGCGTGTTTTCCTTGCTGACCCAGAAAGGAGTGCACGTGGCTAGCCACACAGACTGGGGTCTCTAAGTTCTCCCGTACTCTCCTTGGGGCCCAGGCTCTTCCACAGTGTCCCCAACATCCCCCCGTCATGTCACCTGCTTTCTGAGAAGCAAATTAATGCATAATTGAAGAAGAAACCTCTGAATTCATGGCACTCATGCCCCGGCTTCACCAGTTTACCCTTTTCTGTATGAGAGACACAGAGCTTACTTGGCTACTCTTACTAAGAAGCACTAACTTGGTGCTCGTCAGTTTTTGTTTTCTTTTTTGAGACAGTGATCATGTAGCCCAGGCGAATTTTAAACTTGAAATTCATGTGTTGGGGCCACAGAGGTGTGCCACTATGCCTGTCACCACCATTTTGTGTGTGTGTGTGTGTGTGTGTGTGTACACCTTGGGGTGTGGGTCCTTCCTTCCACCTTGGCTTGAGGCAGAGTCTCTCTTGGCTGGCTGGCGCCTAACCCCGCCGCTAACCACTGAGCAATCTCCCCAGCCCTGTCACCAGTACTTTTATTGAGGAGAGTGGCCGCTTGTCTCTCCCTCTGGGGGTCTGTCTAGACACCATCCTCACTGCCTCTGCCTCTAGTGTGCTTGGAGGCGACCTCTTCAGGTGTCCTCAGCACTTCTAGGCCCTGAGGGCTGGATGCCTGTCTGGAGTCAGCCTCTAACCCATATGCCGAGGCCCAGTTTCTAAGTGGTTGTAATAACATTGAGGATCGTGACTGGGGGAAAAAAACCGCTGTTGTAATGTTTACGAGAATGTCCCTGTGCCAGAGGAGTGGGCACAGCGAGCTGGATCAATGGCTGTAATTGGCAGAGTGCTACAAGGGAAATTGTAGTTCTACCAGTCTTAATGCCCAGCAGCTGGTACATTAAATACTGGATACCGTTAGTGAGACTTGGCCCCCAGCACAGCCTTCAGTAACAAAGTTTGATGGGTACTTCTAGGCTCTTCTTGGGCACTGGAGAAGTTTTGTGGGTTTAGGAATGAGGAATTTCTTTTGCTTTGCCTCTGAGGTTAAGATTCACTTGTAATGTTACCAGAACATAGCCTGCAGCTAGGGGGAAGTGTCCATGACCAGGGCTCCCAGTGGGGACAGGCCCAGAGCCATGATGACTCATCCATAGGCTTTCATGTACTCACATTTGGGGGCTCCTGGAATCATGTGCTCTTCCCTTCTAGAGATGGGGGGGTCTCATTATGTTGCCCAGTCTGTCCCCAACCTTCTGAGCTCAGGGTGATCCTCCTGCCTCAACTTTCTGACCCATCTGCAGCCTAGTGGACACTAGGTTCATGCAGACAGAAAGCTGCAGTGTTTCCTGGGAGACAGCACCCATCTACACTGTTAAAAAAGATGGAGTCTTGCTCAGCTTGGCCTTGTGATATGCATTGCTGACATTACTGATTAGTTTTCCCTCTGATAATAAAATTCCTAACAATACAGTGTTGTTGCCGTTCATTTTCTTTCATTGATAAAAGTATTACAGTAATCAAATTTCTGTAGGACTTTTAAAACTCCCTAGGAAAAGCAATGGCACACAGACCCAGCTTGGGAGAATGGGTGTCGCTGTCTCTTCACTTGGGCTTAGCTGTTCTTTGTGACCATGAAAGCACTGGTCTGTCTGCTGTATTGCAGAGGAGGCACCTTGGCTTGTCCTGGCCCGCAGAGCACTGGGTGAATGGCTATGTGGCGGGCACATCCTGAGGCGAGGTTGTTGTGATCATTTCACCTCCACTGCCATCTGGAAACTTGCTTTTACCAGGACACGGAGCCAATTCTGGATGAGACTTGGTCCAGCATGTCTTTAGAATGGTCTAGATTTTTCACTTGGCTCACACCTAGGAGGCAGCAGACTAATAGGATAATAATGATAACTTTCCCAAGGAAGCCTGGGCAGCCCCAGAAGCCACCTTGTGGCAGGTGACAGGCAGGACTCTTGCTCTGCTTCCTACAGTGCATGGGGTCCTTAGACCATAAGCCTCTCTCACAGTGAGAAGGTGAACCCTGACCCAGGACTTGGCCATTGCTCTTGTGATCTCCCAAATGCTTGTGCCCTGAGGACTCTCTGCCATCTTACCACCCCAGCTCCTGGAAAAGTTTCCCACTTGGAGTGGACCTGCTGAGGGCACCTAATCTCAAAGCTGCCAGGGGCTTATAGGCCACTCGGCCTGCCCCTCCCCCCCCAAGGTGGTGGCAGTGAGGTCATGGCCCCTTCACTCTCCAGGAGGGCCTGTGACCTGCTGGGCAGCACTTGAGCAGAATGAGGCTGGCTCCTTTCACCAGACAGCTGGGAGCCTCTCAAGGTGTGCCCCATGCTTCCTTCTGTGTGGAGATGTCTTTCCCTCCCAACAGAGGCACATTAGGAAGAGCCATCGTGGTTACTCTGCCAGCCTGCAGCCTCCTGGGTTTTAGCCAAATGAAAATCTAAACCACTTTACATGCACGTTGGACTGACTCATCATCAGCCTGCTGAGTGGTGACCTGCGCTGCCCCAGGCTTTGCTGTCTGTACTTCATGTGGCTTCTGCCCCTTGTACATACTTCTGAGGCATGTGGAAGAAAGATGCAGGGTGATGCCTGACTCTTCACCCTGGTCCTACCCTGTTTTCCCAGTGGGCACCATGCTTTATCATTGCCTCAAACCCTGGCACACCTGCCACTGCTGGGAGGATCAGCCCATGGAAAAACAAAGATCACTTTTCCAAGGTGCTAAGTTTATACTTGTTTGTCCCATGGTGATGACTTAGAAGCGTGTGTGGTTCTAAGTGATGAGACGTAATCGTTAAGGCTGATCTGGTCGAGATAGGTGCTAGAATTAGGTTAGTTATTTAATTCTTGAGTTTCCTAACAACCTAACTCCAAAATGGAATAAGATTTGCTTCAAACTGTAATCCCCTTTAAATGACAAGTCAGTTTCATAGGGCAGCATGGCCTTTCCAATAGGAGAACTGATCTCACAAACACCATTCTCTTCATTTGGCATTCAGTTCTCTGAGGTAAGGAGTCATGCCATTTGAGCATTCATTCCTTGGTGGTGTGTGTATCTAGATATTTCCCCTGTAATTCCTTTTCCCAGGAGTTTGATGGAGTGGGTATGGTTTGGGAAGGAACAGCTGAAGGAGAGCAACCTGAGGACTTGGGAAAGAAAGCCCTGCTGTGAGAAACCTTCTCTACCAAATACAGACCTGGGGCATAAATGGTGCTAAGCGCTGACTGGCCTTCTGACAAGATCTCATCCTGATAAAGGAGGAATCCAGGGAATGGTACTGAGCACCATCCTCAACCCAAGTTAAAAAGCATTTAAAAAAACAAAACCCTTATTTGTTTGCAAGGGGAGAGACAGGCAGACAGACAGGCAGATAGACAGACACAGACACACAGAATGGGCACCCCAGGGCCTCCAGCCATTGCAAATGAACTCCAGACATATGCGCCACTTTGTGCATCTGGCTTTATGTGGGTACTGGGGAATCAAATCTGGGTCATTAGGCTTTGCAGGCAAGAGCCTTAACCACTGAGCCATCTCGCCAGCCCCAAAGCATTTTATTTTAGCAAAAAAAAAAAAAAAGAAGAAAAGAAAAAAAGAAGGCTCAGCACCATGCTTGGTTTACTAGGTGTTCCAGAGGCCCATTGCACAAACTCATCCAGCTTCTGAGTGGTCCAGTGTGCCCCCGCCACTTCCTGGCATCCCTATTACTCAGGGCTGGAACCAACCAATGTGACCCAATCAGAAAGGTCTGAGGCTGCTCTTCTTTGGGCAAGAGCTGGTCCTAAGCTGATGACAGGACTATTAGGCGGTGAGCAAGGGTTAGCCACTGGAAGCTGTGTCGTGCATGTATGGACATGCAGTGTGCTCTTGAAGCCATGCCTAGGGCTCAATGTGGGCCCTGTTGTTCCTCCTTGTGTTTTAGGCCAGACAAGGCGAACAGACCAGACATTGTCTAAAGTACAATGCACTCTCCTGCTTTTGCCTTGTCATCAGAAACCCGTGATGAAATGTTCGATTTCTCTCTGAGCTTATCTGCACTCATTGACTTGTCTGGTTGGTACATTGGGTTCTGGAACTTTCCTTTTGCCTATCTGTGTTGTGCTGAGTATGTCACAGGACACTTGTTTTTATAGAAAACTTGAAAATTCTTGTACTTAGAGATGGCACTTGGAACATTGAGGGGATGCATGCAGAAGGCGCCCACTCCTCTCCCAGCTTTCCTTCCTAATGTCCGTCCGTCCGTCTGTCTGTCTGTCATGTACAGGAAGGTGTAGGGTCTGCCTCAGGAGTGCACAGTTTAAGATGAAGATTAACTATAAGCTACTTCAGAGTAAAAGGCTCTAAGCTCTATGACCATCTGCTAACCAGTTGCATTGCTTGAGACCATTTAAGAATGTGTGTCTTTTGTAATTTGATAAATTCATTTAATAGGTGAGTTTTTAAAAAGTGAAGCTTTTTTAAAAATATTTTATTTATTCATTTTCAAGCAGAAAGAGAGAGAGAGAGAGAGAGAGAGAGAGAGAGAGAGAGAACACCAGGGCCACCACCTTGTGGGTCTGGCTTATGTGGGTCCTGGGGAATTGAACCTGGGGCCTTAGGCACTGGAGACAAGTGCCTTAACCGCGGAGCCATCTCTCCAGCACCAAAGTGAAGCATTTTAAACTATGAAAATTTATTTTATTGCTGGGTTATATAATCCCACTGGGGACGAAGGATTGTGAATTCTAGGCCAGCCTGCGCTACATTGTGAAACTGTATTATCTCAACTGAGGGAAAAAAAGAAAAGAACATGTTTTCTCTTGGGCTAATTTGATTTTTTTGTTTGTGTTTGTTTTTGAGGCAGGGTCTCATTCTAGTCCAGGCTGGCCTGGAATTCACTGTGTAGCCTCAGGGTGGCCTGGAACTCATGACCAGCCTCTGCCTCCCAAGTGCTGGGATTAAAGGCGTGGTTTTTTTTTTTTTTTTGATAGTTTATTTGGTGGGTGCTGACTGGATGAGTTGTTTTTGAAGTTAAACTATATGAAAAATTAAGATTTACATAAAAGAGATAATTGGGGTTGTACAATTAAACTTCTTTAATGAGCTGTTATATTTTATAACCTTTAATTAATGGGCTTTTTTACTGTTTCAGCAATTCACTTATGGTCAGTTTTACAACAAAGCAACACAATGAAATATGTGTACATAGACACAAACCATCCCTTCCTTTCTTCCCTCTGGTCAGTTCTGTTTCAACTTTAAATTCCTCAGTTTCTTTCCTACCCCAACCTCTTCCCTCTCTTCCCCTCACCCCAGCAAACACACACACACACACACACACACACACACACACACACACACACCCCAAAATCATTAAAGCAGAGGCTTAGATGAAACTTAAACATCAAGATTTGTAAAACTTCTTTGTGGTGAGTTAAGCCACAGTGCCCTACTGGCTAGACAACAGTAGGCTGGGCCTTTCAGGCTTCTAGAACATTTGCAATTCCTGTCGTAAATTGGAGAAACTGAATATGGCCTGACTGGTCCTGCCCTCCTTGCTGGGACACTGCTTTGTGTGGTGTTGGGATTATCATCTGCCACTTGGCCCAGAGAGAAGGGGGAAGGGGAGGGAGAGAAAGGAAGAGGGGGGAGAGGGCAGGAAGGAGGGAGGGAGGGAGGGGAGCACTTAGAAACCTTGAAGGAGTGCCTAACATGTATCAGGGAAGCAGGCAGCTGCAAATTTCCCAGCACTCCATTATAGATGGGCATTCCTGAAAGTTCTTCCTAAGACCAGAGAGCCACACTTGACTGGTAGGGTGGGAGGAGATGTGAGTTGGATGGTGGATGGCTTCCAGAGATCTGCTCTGGTACAGTTCCAGTGACCCGGTCCGCAAGGAGCTGTTTTCCTTTGCTTCTTCCGAAAATTACTGTTTTGATTTTTTTTTTTTAAGCCAGCTAAACACTAGAGAGAAATATAGACTGTACTTAAGCCGACATTTGTCATTTTTCCTGGTCACAGGCAGCCCACAGTTTGGGGCTCTGATGTAAGTCCCCCATGCCCATGCCCGGTGAGCCCTGGGCCACACAGACCAGGCGGCCTGTTTACTTCCTCTGCAGCCGCTGGGGACATTGAGTTCTGAGAAGTGCCACGTGCTTGCACAACTCTCCTCAGCCTGGAAAGCACCAGCTCCCCAGGCAGCCTTATTCCTTTTCCCAGATGCCAGCTCGGGCTTGCAAGCTTGAGGCTTGCAGATCTCGCTCTCCCTGCCTGCAGCCCCTTGACCTCAGAGCCTGGGAAGGCAGGGTTTTCCTCACGTGTCTGTGAGAAACTTAAGGGGTTCTTGGGTCATGGCTTTTCCAGTAGAGCCTCCCAACTAAGTATGTTTAAAAAAACAAAAAGTCTTCCTACTACGTGCTGGTCGAGTTTAAGAGGGATCCTTTGCAGCTCCATGAACAATAAAAGCAGGTTTCAAAGGTGCTGTTGCAAAAGTAGGTGGTGCTTTTGTGCATCTGGCTTTATGTGGGTGCTGGGGAATCGAACCTGGGTCCTTATACTTTGCAGACCAGTGCCTTAACCACTGAGCAATCTCCTCAGTAGGTGATATTTTTAAAGAAACTTTTCAACCTCTTAGGCTACTGACATTCAGCGCTTTATTTTGTTGGTTTTTAAAAAGTGTTTTCCTAGCACACAGTGCATGCACACGCACCCCAGGGTCCCTTGCCACCACAAATGAGTGCCAGGTACATGTGCAACTTCTTACAACATACATGGTCGCTGGGGAACTGAACCTGGGCCAACAGGCTTTCCAAGTAAGTGCCTTTAATCATGGAGCCATTTCAACTCCCAGGAGCTTTGTTCTTAATCAAAGAACATTGTGTTCTGTACCGTCCCGTAATAAAATCTTTAAATATTCATGTTTGTATAAAAACAGGAATATAGTTGTGTAAACTTAATAAAAGGCTCCACAGAACTCATTAACAGGATTTAATTAAAAATTTTTAAAGGTGTAATACTCAAACTCAGGAAAGGAAGTAAATTTAGAGACAACAGTAGCAAGAATTCTGAATAGAGAAGGCTAATAGTTCTGCCAGAATTGTGAATGCTTTGCTCACAGTGGCTTAAAAATATGCAACCTTCCTCAGTTTACTGTTGGCATTGGGGCTCGCTTATAAGCACCATGTTCAAGCTCATTCTAGAACCGTCTTCCCATTCGACAGAAGGAGAAACTGAGGCCAGTACTTGGAGGTCTCCTGCACCTGCAGCAGAAGCCCTCGTGGGTGTGCTAAGAGGTATAGGGCTCAGGGTAGGTACCTGTCTTCCAGTTTCAGTGTTCCTGCTGAGAACCATGCTCTGAGCAATTGTAGTGACATGGTAGTGACATCCCTGCCACACTCTGCGTATCTTGTTCCCATGGAAACTCTGGTAGCCTTACATGGTATGGCAGTTAGGTTAAACAAACTTTCCACGGTTGTTTATTTTCTTCTCAGGGGAAATCACATTCCATCCTGGCTAGGGGTAGGATAGTTCAGGAGTCAGCATGAGCCACACAATCCTGGGCAGCCAGGCAAAAGCAGAAGGACAGAACCCAAGTGAAACTGTGATCTCAAAGGTCAGGCGTCCAGGAAACACATGCAAACGTGCCTGGACACAGTTTCTTCATAGCTTGACAGGGCATCTTGAGTTGGCAGAAAATGAAAATTTCAGGTGTGGACTTTTTCCCCCTCATCTGAATGAGCAGGCTATGCTTTAGGGGGAAGTAAGTCAAATGAAGCTTTGTTTCTGAAGCCCAGGGTTTTGAAGTTTCACTTGCAAAGAGTTACTTATGGCTTCTGGTTACCTTGAAAGAAATGAGTAATGGTATCCTTAGAAAGTTTTATGTATGTATTTAAAAGCATCCTTATTTTTTAAAAAAAAAAAAGTTTGGGAAATGGGTATTTTAACACAAGGGAAATACTACTTGGCAGTAAAAAGGAACAAGTCTGTTTCATGTGATATGGGATGAATCTTCTAACCGTGCGGAAAGAGACATGCACTCATAGTAGGGCGACATTCTCCACAAGCTAAAACTAAGCCATAGTCGAGAAAGCAGAGATTCCAGGGTCCTGGAGGAGGGTGGCAAGAAGCCCATATGGGAACCTTCGCTGGGGAGTGAATAGTCAGTCACTACCCTTCGTATGGACCTTGGCCAGGGCCATTTTGCTATACACTTACAGTGGGTACACTTCCTGGTCATGGAAATTATACCCCATAAAGGTCTTTTTAAACAGGAAGAAAAAAGGTTTTAGAAACAGTTGAAATTTCTTAATATAACTTAAGAACAGACAGTACAACTTAGGCCAGTTGTTTTAGCAAGAGCATTGCGTCCCTCTCTTTGGATACACATTTCTTTAATGTTTCCTTTTGTTCATCAGGAAACTCTTCCCAGTTTTCCTCCCCCTACTCCCCTTCCCAAATGCACATTCGGTCTTTAGTAGTAGTAAGCAAGAATGTGTCTTGTCTTAAATTGACTTCAGTTTTTTTATTGATACTTATTTTTGTAATATTTTAATTATTTAATTGCAAGCAGAGAGCAACACACACACGCCGAGAGAGAGAGAGAGAGAGAGAGAGAGAGAGAGAGAGAGAGAGAGAGAGAGAGAGAGAGAGAGA
>PVHP010033243.1:0-19611 GCA_004024765.1 Zapus hudsonius | reverse complement strand
CACACACATGAATTTTTTTGTTTTGCTTTTTCAAGATAGGGTCCCCCAGGCTCACCTGGACTTAGAACTCATCTTGTCATCCCAAACTGACCTCAAACTCACAGCGATCTTCCTACCAGAGTTCTTGCACCACCATGCCCAGCCATAAATATTTTCTTTTAAAAAAGACTTTAAGCGGTAAATGCATTGAGCCTTATGATTCTCATGTTTTGACTTATTTTTTCCTGACTTAAAATTAAATACTTTTAATTTTACATTTAAAACCAATGGTTTACAGCTTATTTTCAGAATCATTCAAGTCAGCTTCTTCAGAGATAGTCTTTCCATAATACAAGCCAGTGTGCACCAGGTACAACATCGCTGGGTGAATGCAGGTGGCCTCTACTGAGGAGCCTCAGTTCCCCAGGGCAGTGCTGGCAGAGGGATTTGCTTTGTGCAGAATCACTGCTAGAAGACAGCTAGGGAGCACATTCACGTGGAACAGTGTCCACCTAACTAGCCAGTCTGTGTGGTGTAAGAGAGGTCCTCTCACCAGGGCCTGTCAAGTACAGCCTACAGGCCACATCCCATCACTTCTTGTTTCTAAGCATGGGATTCACTGGAGCAGTTACAAGTTTACTTCCACACTATCTTCAGCTACAAAGCTGTGATAGAACACATGGCCCACAAAATCTAAAAGGCCCTTACCAAAAACTGAAGTTTGCCAACTCTTCTTTCACACAATGAGCAGTGAGAGACTACTCCAAGAACCATCTTCAAAGCACAAGAAAGTGAGGTGCTGCTACCTACACTTGGACATACCATTCCCCTATCACTGGACCCTACCTTTCCTACCATATTAATAAACAAGCCATGCTTATCCTAAAAGGCTGCCTTTTAAATCCACCAAACATGTCTTCAGCTTGCATGAGAAATCTTGTAGAAAGCAGAAAAAGTCCCCATCTGGCACACATCCCAATCCCTATATTCACCCTAGAATCATTTTAAGCTCATCCCCCACTTAAGAGTATCTATTTCAAGAGACTTCTGCCCATTAAAAATCAAACAAGTCAGACATGATGTTGCACGACTTTAATCCCAGCACTCAGGAGGCAGAGGTAGGAGGATCACTGTGAGTTCAAGGTCAGCCTGGGAGGACACAGTGATACTCTACCTAGAAAAACAAAAGAGAAAAAAAAAACAAGCTCTAGGAAAGTTCTAAGTTCAAACTAAGGAACACAAAGAAGTACAAGTATGTGTCTTTACACACTTAATCTTTGTCAACACCAACAAGAGTGCCATAAAGATGTCTGAGTATTTTTAGGTGTCAAGTTGTTTTTTAATAAAAAGGTTATTTTTAAAAAAGCATTTTCAGCACTGCTGTGCCAACACAGGGATATCCCCTCCATTGTATGGGACACAAAGACGCTCACCAACTGCAAGCAAGGGAAACAGCCTCCCCACCAGCTATTTTTAGCTCCAGCTCATAGTAGTAAGACCAAACTTAAGATAATAATAAAGTTTGCAAGGCAAACTAAAAATATGAATTTGGGGAAACTAATTTGCTCTTTCATTTATAAAGCCCTTAACAATAAAATCCCATGCTTTTTCTGAACTTAAATCTCAAGAAACCAAATGCTCTATTAAAAAAAATTTAAACCTGTGGCTCCATTTCAAAAACACAAGATACTATGTCCTAGGACTAAGTTCATAGACATGTTTTAAAACTGCTCCTCTTTTCAACTGCAACTGCCACCTACTTCTGCCATCAAATGCTCTACTACAGAGCTATACCCAGCACCTGTCACCCACTTCTAAACCATCTCTTCCAGGGGAGTGTCATCCAGGCTCTGCTGATGCTAACACCAATCTGACCCCCACAAGTAAAAGCACCTATTTTTCAGCTCTTCACACTCATCAGCAATCTCAGAAACCTTAAATGCTCTGATAATGACTACCACCTCTATCTACATTATCAGCATATCCTCCAAACTATTTTGCAGTCTTGAAACTCCATGGGTATCCAGTTCCTAACCCAAAACTTCTGCTGCCCTCTTTCTGAATTCTTGTTAATGGAAAACCACTAGCAGCCTACTAGGATACTCAAAGCCCCTCCTTTTCCATCTCCCTCGGTGTCCTCCATCCCTCAAAGACCACAGTGTAAAAACATTAGTTCCCTTTAAAAAAAAGAAAAATATCCCAACCCAGGTATCATTGTCCTAAAATGTAACTTCTCCCTTTACACCTGAAACTCCCCTCTCCAGAAATTTTCTTGGTTGTTTCTTTAGTTATAAACCATACATCTATACAAACACATACTAACCTTAACCCTATTCAACAACCTCCCTCTGGAGGTATTCCCACCAGGCCAACATCCTAATTACATTTGTCCCTTAACACATTTCAAGGCTTAAACATTTTGTCTCCGAATGCTCTTTTCTTCCTCAAAACAATGGTCGCGATTTGGCTCCAATACTTAGTCTTGTGTAAAACCAACATTTCCCTAAATGAAAATGTACATTCACAACTCTAAGATACCTGTCACAGATTAACAATGGTTCATTCCCCCTACCTTCAGTTTTGTGCAATTTGCATTTGACTGTCTCTACTATGGTTAAGTAAAAGCACCTCAAAGGCAAAAAAAAAAAAAGCAAATGCTTTCACTTTTATCTAACACTCAATGAAACAAAACCATGATTTTAAAACAAAGCAAACAAAAATGGGTTCTCAAGTTAGTAAGCAGCACTGACAGGTGTGCATGTACTCTCACATTGCAGTTTCGTGGTGTGTCCTCCCCTCCTCCAACAACAGCCTATGCCAGACTACATTTCTCATCATCATCTTTCTGCAAAATGGAATATGTGACTTGCTCAAGGTCACAGATGGAGGTAACAAATCCAAAAACATCATTTTATCCTGAATCTAAACTTAAATCCACTAGTTAATATTTTCATGCCAGTTCCCTTTCAATAAATGGAATTTAAGGCTTCTTATAAAAGCGTTAAGAACAAAGCATCTGAAGGAGGGCAAAGTGATGAAAGACATAGAAACAAGTATTCTATGATGAGTTGGGGAAAGAGGCAAGGAAGAATAACCAGAATCTGTCAGAGAGGGGACAGATAAATTCAGGATTGTGTTAGCATTCTTCAGAGCTGTCTTAGGACCATAAGGAGGCAGGTTTAAAATAGTGAATTGTTACATAATGCTACAGAGACTAACAAACTTGCAGAACTCACTACTTCTAAAAGAGACAAAGCATAGCATTCAAACATTGTTCAATTGAGAAAGTTTTAGACAAATGTAATCATGATCCTGAATGGAGAAATTAGGATGGTCAGGCAGACAGATGGCCTCAGGTTTCTGTTCATTCCTACAAAGCGTCTCTCCCTCAGCCCCTCAGAGAGAGAGCCCACACTTAAGTTGTCTGGGTGAACCAGAATCCTCAATCTAGCACTACCTATGCCTTGTTCTTTAACCTTTAAGGTAATTAATTTCACCCTAAACTAGATGCAGGATTACTTTTATGCATCTCTATTTTGGTACTGTGAAGATACCTGGAACACAAGTCCAAGATGTTACAGACTTCAAATGTAAAATGATAGAAGGGAAAAGTCATGCTTAAATAATTAAATACAAATAATTTCTCCTGAGAAATCTATCAAGAGAAGATAACTCAACTTTTTAAAAAAGCCTCATGCAATTCTCCCGACTGCTGTCATGTAAAACATATTACTTTTTTTAAAAAGGCACTTACGGGGGAAATGCGGCATTTATAAAATGATAATGCAATATGTGTCCTCCCCTATTAAGTCCTCAATAAGTTGTGAACCCTAAGAACTCAGATTTTCCTGGGCAACTGAAGTCTGTTCTCCTTACAGAATTTGAGAAGAAAAATAAATAACAGCTGTATGTACTAAATGAAATTTGGTCTCCCTCTCATGGAAAACTGCCAGAAAAAGAAAAGAAAGAAAGGAAAAAGAAAAAAAATTTTTACTTGCGAGGGTTGATAGGAGTGGTTCCCACGTGGGAATCCATGAGAGAGTTCCCCAGAAACAAAAACTCCAGCGCTGGAGCCCGGCCTGAGTACCAGGAAAAGGTAAGTACAGAGCTGTCCTTTGTGCGCACACAGGCTGTGGCTTCCTTAATTTCCCTTTGCCAATTAGTGACCAGAAAGGTGCAAGTGTCCACTGCGGAGACGGATGCAACTCCTCCAAGAAAACCTGGCAAGCTGAAAGGTTGCAGGTCACAGAGCAAGCCACCTAACACACCTCCTCACCTCTCCACTCCCAACCTTCCTCCAGGGAAACATCAGCCAAATTCCAGAGCCAAGCACCGGCCTGCTCCCCTTCCCCGAGCCACTCACGCAGGCTGGCGACACGGGCCGGTTCCCTTCCTCCTCGGGGCAGAAGCGGGGCGGCCGGCCGGGGCAGGGGAGGCGGCCCTGGCCCCGCTCACCTCTTTTCCTCTTCCTGGGTCTCTTCAGGCTGTGGCTTCGGCCCGTCCTGGGCCACTAGTCCCGGGACGGTCACGTTGGAGAAGATCGCGATTTTGTTTGGGTTTTTTTTTTAATTAAAATACATATATATATATACATATATAAAAGTTTCCTCTGGGCGGAGGCTGCGGCCGCCCCCCGGTGTCCCCCCCGGCCCCACCGCCCGGGAGGGCTGGGGCAGGGGAGGGGGCTCTAGGAACTCCCGGGGTCCTGCCGATGCGCCGGGGGGCGGCGTCCGGCCCAGGGAGAAGACCCCCGAGGGGGAGGAGGGGAGGAGAGGACGGCGGCGGCGCCGGTCCCGCTCTCCACGCCGCCGCTTCACATCGGGGTCCCCGCCCCCCCGGGCGGGGGGTGGCTCCGGACCCTCCGCGGGGAAAGGCTACGGTCCCGGCCGGCTCCGCTCGGCGCCGCCCCCGCTCCCGGCTCCCGCATGTGTCGCTGCGGCCGGGACCCCCCTCCTCCCTAACACCTCTCGGGGTCCTTCGCCCCACGCCTCCTCGGCGTCCTCTCACGGCGGAGCAGCCACCGGTCCCGGTGCGTGGTAGCCGCCTCCCTGCCCCCGGCCGCCGGCTCGGCTTCGGCTCCGGCTCCGGCTCCGGCGTGCGAAGGTGAGGGGAAGAAGAGCAGCGCGGGCGGGCGGGCGGCGGGCGGCGGCTCCCGCTGGCCCGGGTCGGGGCGGAGGTGGCGGCCGGTGCACGGAGGCTGGGTCCCTCGGACGCTCCCTCGCTCTCACTCTCTCGCCGGCGGTGGCGGCAGTGGCGGCGGCGGCGCCCGGAGCTCAGCTCGCTGTCTCCCTCGCTCTGTGCGGGGCTCTCGCCTCACTCCTGAGAGAGGGGCGGGAGGAGAGCGGCGCCTAGTGATGACGCAGTCGCCTAGCAACCGCTCTCCTCCCCCTCCCTGCTCTTTCCGCTCCGAGCCTTCCACGGCCGGCTTTTTTTTTTTTTTTTTTTTTTTTTAAATCCGCGCTCCAGCCACCCCGCCCTGGGCGACTCGGGCGCGCTCTGATGACGTCCGCAGGGAACAGGAAGTCGGGGATCCGCGAGCGGGTGGGTGCGCCTCGGGCCGCGGGAGTCGCTGCTGTGGCCGCCGCCGCTGCCGCCGCCGCCGCCTCTACGGCCGCGTCAGAACTGAAGAGAGGAAGGGGAGGAGCCGCGGCGAGCCGAAGCCGCCGCCTGATCCTACCCGTGACCCGAGGGCGGCGGGGAGAGGCGTGCTCGGTAGCGGATTCCTCCTGGGCCGGGCCGGCGGGGACCGCTCCTCGGGAAGCCAAGCGGAGGCCCCGACCGCGTGGCCGGGCTCCCGCGCGCACCGCCCGAAGGTGAGCCATCTGCCCCGGACGACCGCCGCACCTGCTCCAGGGAGTGGGCGCCCCACCCTTCCCGTGTCGCGGGGCGAGACCTCGCGCCGGATGATGCATACATGCGTGTGTGGGGCTGCGTGCGTGCCCCTCGCCTGGCACCCGTGCAGCTCCCAGGTGACCGTGAACGTGCTCGCTCGCGCGTAAAGATGAGAGGTCTACATCTCTCCCCTCCCCCAGCCCTGAAGGGACGAGGGATGAGGCTTAGGTGGAAACGGGGTGAACTGCCCAAGTCTGGGAGGGAGAGGAGGGTCGAAAGGGAACCTTCCTCTGGGATAGTATAAAGGGATTTGGATCTTTTTCAAGGAGAGTGTATCGTGCCTCCCTTGTAAGAGGACTCTTTCCTGGTTCTAGTCGGGTCTTTTGGCCAGTGTTTCAAGTTTGGAAAAACTCACTTTTTTTTAAATACTCTGTGAGATAAGTATTACTATCAGCTTATCGTACAGATGCTATCCTGGGAAGTGAATTCAAGTACAGGCGCATGAAATTTCAGGTGTAGTTCTCTAAGAAAAAAGAAAATTCCAGATAAAAGGACGAGAATCCTCAGAAATCTTGTCTTCAACCTATCCTGCCTATTAAAATGTGAGGATCAGATTAAAGCCGCTGCAGCAAAGATGAAAGGAAGCATGTGCCCCATACAGTTCTGTCGCTGGACCTTAGCACCCGCTCCCCACTCTAGAAGCAGAAGTGAGGGATATCACAAGTCCAACAAATCTTTCCCCGGGCAGTGGGGATGGGACCAAGCACACTGTGGACAAATGTAGGCAGCCTGGGGTTTCTGCCTGCACTGCCAACACCTGTGCAAACAGAAACTTCTACCTGGATAAATCCAAGGATACAGGAGAAAAGGATGCTACAAAACAAAAATGGACTCAAACGTTGCACCTTCACCTAAAACTCCAGGAGTCAGGTTCACTCACTGTCCTGCCTTAATTACCATGGATTTGACTGTCATTACATAACCTATTCACCTGCTTTGTATTTCCAGGCCAGATTCCCAGGGAATCAGATTAACAAGCAATAGCACCACATAGTAAGTAACAAGACATCTTTCTGGCTCTACCTCCCTTCCTCACAGCATAAATTAGAAGAGTAACACACGGTGAGAGCACCTTGTGGTTTAACTGTGGGCTCGGAGTGCAAACATCAGAGCTGTGAACCCAGTGGAGAACACCTGCAGAAAAGCAGACACCTGTTCTTTAGAGACCTGACCCACCTCCACTACCATTGGTCCCCCCCCCCCTTAGAGCCTCGGCCACCTACTTAGAAGTAGCACTCTAACTGAGCAGATCCCTTCACCCTCAGCACCCAGCCGGATAACCAAAGGAAACAGCTGTGACTGGCTGCTGGCAAGGAGGAAATTCATGTTTCCCACTTGCTCTACATCTTTTTAGTGCCTTATATGGCTTCTTAATCCAGAGGATAAACTGCCTATTTAAATAATTCAAAATTCTAGTAATCAGATTACTAGTCTATCCATGGTCCCCTGTCACAAGGACTGATCCAGACGACCCATGGAGGAGGTTATCCAGTTGAGGGGGGAGGGGAGGGCAGTGGGGAATTGGGGATAACAACTCATTGTTTGCCCACTAAATAAATGTTGTAACTCATTATGGGCAATAAAAAAAAAGGAAAAAAAATAATAATTCAAAATTCTAAAAAGATCTGAAGTTTTAGCCAAGAGTTCTTTTCCTGATTCCTCATTCTGTGATAAAGATCTGAATACTGTGTTGAAGTATGACAAAGGGATGTTTGTAGAGAGTTCAGAGCTTCTACACTTGAAGGTGAACTTGGATGAGAAACTCCTCAGTGTTTTATAAATTATACATATGTGGTCAAAGATAGCATGAGAGCCGGGCGTGGTGGTGCATGCCTTTAACTTGGGAGGCAGAGTTAGGATCACCGTGAGTTCAAGGCCACCCTGAAAACTACATAGTGAATTCCAGGTCAGCCTGGGCTAGAGTGAGACCCTACCTCGAAAAAAAAAAAAAATAGCATGAGCTAAGTTCTCTGACAATTTTTTTTTTTTTTTTTTGAGGTAGAGTCTCACTCTAGCCCAGTTTTCGGGGTGACCTTGAACTCACAGAGATCCTCCTACCTCCTTCTCCCAAGTGCTGGGATCAAAGGCATGTACCACCAGACTGGCTGATGAAATTTTCCTTTTTAAAAATGCCATTTAGCCGTGTGTGGTGGCCCTTGCCTTTGATCCCAGCACTTGGAGAGGTAGAAGAATGAGTTTGAGGCCACCCTGCCTCAAACTGAGACTACATAGTGGATTCCAGGTCAGCCTGGGCTACAGCAAGACCCTACCTCAAAAAAAATAAAAGCCATCTATAGTATCTCAATTACTTTCAAGCATTTTATTTTCTGTGTGTGAAATGTACTTTAAATGCCTAAAGCAGTTATATGCTATGAGTAGATATCAAAGAAGCCACCTTATAACAAACCAAACAGGCCAAGAAATGTTGACTATTGCCAACACTCCAGAAGCTCCCTAATGACCTTCGTAAACATTACTCTCCTGCCTCAAGGTTGCCATGGCTTCAACCTCAGTGATGAACATGGCCTTACTTTCATCACGAGCATTCATCCCCAAGTGTTACATTGTTTAATTTCCCCTTCAGGACTTTATGTAAATGGTACAGTATGATATGTCATCTGCTATGCTTGTCACATTTGCTCAACACAACATTTTTTTAGTCCATATGTTGTTCAGGCGTTGGATAGCTGTGATGTGTTCACTTTAATTGCTGCATGCTGAGTACCATTGTAACAATATGTAACCATTTGTTTAGCCATTCTATTGTTGATGGACATGTGGGTTCAGTTTGAAACTTAAAAAGGCTGTTATGAACATTCCTCAGATATGTATTCCGTTCCATCTGCATCAGTTTCTATATGATCTATACTTGGGAGTGTATGTCATAAACATGAATAAATAATACCACATTGTCTTCTAAAGTGATGTACTCATTGTACCATACCTCACAACATGTGATACCAACAGTACCTTTGTAATTCTGCTCTCCTGCTGTGTGTGGAGTAGTAATCTCCTGTCAGTTTCAACTTGCATTTCTGCTTTTCAAATATCAATGATATCCATAATCAGCTGGATTCCTTTTTAATACCTAATCTCTTAAATGCCCAGGTTCCCACTGTCCTTTGAGGTGTGTATTTGAACAAGACGAAGTTAAAGTAATGCCACCAAATGAGTTGTATTTGGGATAAGTTCTTCCTAAATAATTATAGTTAGGGAGCTGGGGAGATGACTCAGCAGTTAAAGGTGCTTGCTTACAAAATAATTACAGTTTTATCTTATATAAATTGATTACAAACTTTTTAAAGGAGGGCTATAATCCTTTTTGTAAATCCCTACCTTCCAAGTTATGTTCTTCCTGCTGCTGAACTGTTGCTGGACTCCCTCCTGATAGTTTTCTGTTGTATTTTAGTTTTCTTGCAAGTACATAAAAATAATTTTTTTATTCCCTTAAAGCTGCATAACCAAAGTCTCTATTATCATTGTTGCTGTGTATTTTTCTCACAGGCAAGTATAAAACTTTTCCCACCAGAGGCTTCTCCTTACCAGATCATTGATTTTATAAAAATCACAATGCCTTTTTTCCCCTCCTAAAATGTATGGAATTGTGTTTTAGTCATTAATTTCGTACATACCATATCATACCACCCAATATGCTACATTTGATTATTCTTATTATTTCTTATCTCACTTCTTTGTTTAGAGGCAGTGATATTTTAAAACCAGAGGAAGCTGGGACCCTGAGAAACTAAGTGACTTACCCAGAGTCAGGAAAGCAAGTAAATAGGAAGGCGGGGCTCCACCCCAAGTCATACCATTATCTCAGTCAATTCATTCCTAAGACCTATAGAAGATAGTTCAGTTCCACATGGCTTATTTTAGCCAGACAATTTATGAATCAGGTTAAGAAAAACAAATGAATAAAATAAGATTAAATAAAAGTGCTAATGGGGATTAAATGAAAGCTTGCTTTGTTTTTTCTCTCCCCTTCAACCCATACAGCCAGTCTCACCCTAGGACCTGATTGCTTCCAGAGACTGGCCACACTCCCTGATACTTATTCAGAGTTTCGTAAAGGAGAAATCAGTGAGGCCTGTGAGGTGGCTTACTCAGCAAAGTGCCTGAACTCTGGTTCAACCCCTAGAACCCAGTTTTTTTAAAAGGAGAAAAGCCAGGCATGGTGGTGTACGCCTTTGATCCCAGCCAGTGGTAGGAGGATCTCAGTTCAAGGCCTTCCTGGGACTACATAGGTCAACCTGGGCTAGAGCAAGACCCTACCCCCCAAAAAAAGAAAAGCCAAGACAGGCCAGTTCCTGGAGTTTGCTAGCCGCCCCAGTCTAACCTAACCAAGCAAGTTCCAGTCCAGTGAGAGGGCTCATCTCTTCAAAGGTGGATGGTGCCTGAGGAGTGCCACCTGAGGTTGTCCTCTGGCTTACAAATGTGTATACACACCTGCACACTCATGCATACCTACACAAGTGGTGGGTTGTATTGTCAGTGTCACAGGAAAGGTCATTGGATTTTGCTAATAATTTTATGATGCTTTTAAAAATACTGAAGAATGTCAGAATTCAAAATAAAAGAACTAATCAACCCAGAAAATTTACAGACCTATGGGATTATCTCTTACTGGTCTCATCATTTGGGTTTACAAAAGAAATTATGAGATAGATTATAGATGACTACTGATTTTAATAAACAGAGCTAAAATAACACTCTGGGGGGGGGGCACCTGCCACAGCATGCATGTAGAGGTCAGAGAACCTTGGGTCTGTACCACATCAGGCTTTCCAAGGTTTTGGTGATCTGATCTCAGGTTATCGCAGCAAGCAGTGAGCCATTCCCTTATACCCTGCTACAAGTCACTTACAATCATGGATAATTTAACCTTAAAGTCTCAGGAATCTCTTCAAGTCAGGACACAACCTGGCTTTTGTTGTTGAAATAAACACAAGGGTTTATTTCAGCAGTAAGTTTGAAACTTGCCTTACAAAAGGCTACTACAGTAATTATGTATCAGGAACAGATAATTTCCTACACTGTCAAATATATAAAAGTTCCTTTTGCATTTTCAACACTGATAACAAGCAGATTCAGTCTGTATTTGTTGTGACACATTTACTGAGTTAACCCACGATTCTTCAGAGACTGGTGTCCAAGGAGGAGGAGGGGAGGGAGCCTGAAGTAGACCTTCAGAGAGTCAGTCATAGGTGAACCACTGCAGACTGTATAAAGTTAGTTTTAAAATAATGACTGAGCCAGGTGCCCATGCCTTGGGAGGCAATAGAAGAATCACCATGAGTTTGAGGCCAGCCTGAGACTACATAGTGAATTCCAGGTCAGCCTGGGCTAAAGTGAGACACTACCTCAAAAAACCAAAATAATAATAATAACTAGATTTGATAACAATGTATTTCACCACTGTCAAAAACAAATGGAGCCAAATTCACAACTGTCCTGGCAGCCACCACCATGAAAGACTATACAGTTGCTTTCAAATGTCCGATTTGGGATTGGAAACTAAATTATTCACAATAGGAAGTTGCCAAAGGTCCTGGCTATGTAAATATTAGTATGTTCTTGTTTTAACTTCCAAAATACAGGGCTATACAGAAAGCCAAAGGATACGCATAGAATTTCACATGTACCTCACCATTCAATCAACAAAACTACACATATCTCCTACTTCCTAGCAGTTTGGAGGTAGAGAGAATAAAACAGACCTCATCCCTTTGTTCATGGAACTTTACAGCCTAATAACCAGAATTGCCAAGCTAGACTGTTGACTCAAATATCTAAAATTATTTAACATCTGATGTATCTTCCAAATGCATGGGTTATAATTTGTCTCCTGATAAGCAAATAAGGAACTTATTTTTTTATTTTAATTTTTATTTTTAAAATTTTTTGATTGATTTTTTAAATTAAAAACAGCAGTCTTATATCCCCTCTCTCCCACCCCAATTTTTCTGAGGGCTTCAGTAGGATATTACTTTTCAAATTTTTTAAGTTTTTAAAAATATTTTTATTTATGTGCAAGCAGAGAGAGAATGGGTGCACCAAGGCCTCCAGCTGCTGCAAACTAACTCCAGATTCATGTGCTACTTTGTGCATCTGGCTTTACATGGGTACTGGGGAATCGAACCCAGGTTGTTAGGTTTTGCAGACAAGTGCCTTAACTAGTGAGCCATCTCTCCAGCCCTATTTCTTCAAATTTCTAATGACAGTTTTTATTTTTACTGACATCTTTCATAAGTGTAGATAATATATTTTGATCATGATCATTCCCTTTACATTCTTTGTTCCCCTCCCACATAACCCCTTCATATTCAACCAGTTCTTCCAGTTTCTTGGTTTTGGGGGGAGGGTGGGCGGGAAGGAGTGTCATTCTCCATCCTCATGATGCTATGTTGATGGACCCAATGTTGGGCAAGCAGCCATAACTGCTGTGAAGTCATGAATGCACTGGCCACTTGGAGTTCAAAAGACAGTATTCCAAACACTCCTCCCCTTCCCCTAGCTCTTTCATTCCTTCTTCTATCGCTTCCATCCTATTCCCTGAGCCTTGGAGGATGTGATAAACATGTCTTATTTGGTGTTGAGCACTTAACTGTTAAGATGGTTTTTTAAAAGTAGAAATAAAGAGCAGTACAATGTATGGTCGCCTAGACTTTCCACCTAGGTTCGGTCATTGTTAACATTTTTGCTATGTTTGCTTTCTAGATTCTCAGGACAATTTGAAACCCAGCTTATAGACATTATGATATTTCAAGTCTCCAAGTTCAGGAGGAAGGGCTCAGAAAAGGAACACGTTTGTGTCTAATCATAACCTTTTATCATAGCTTTAAAAAGTAACAAAAATCTATAACTAGTTCATTTTCAAATTTCTTCATCCTAACAATATTTTTGATTGTCTGTGTCCTATCCCAACCTGAGTTCAGCCAAGTTTCATGAATAGTAGCATTCCTTAATTGTATTTAAACTATATATTTTGAAGCTGAGCATGAAGGAGCATGCCTTTAATCCAAACTATATAGTTTTAGAAAAATTAAAACTAGACTCAACAATATTTAGATATAATCATCTTACATTGTATCATTTCTCTTTAAAAGCATAACATAAGTCTAGAAAGCATTCTTTATTTTTAGTGGAAGATCATCCATTTTCCTCAGTAGTTTTTTAACTCCTTTGACATCATTTAAAACAACTTTAGATATAGAGGAGAGCCAATATAGTGTTCCCCTGTTTTCTGAAGGGAAGCTACACATTTTTTAAAGCACATCATCCTTCCATGAAGCCAAAGAAATGTCACGGCCTATCATTTTATAAGGTGTTCACATGAGAAGTTCAGTACCACGGCTGGCGTCCCCAAATGATTCCTGTACCTGAACACAGCTATTCATTTATCTCATTGTCCCAGGAATATGCTACGTGGCTAACTTCAGTCTAGAGTTCCCCAGTGGAAATTAGGGCAAAAGAACCAACTTGGAGCATAGGAAACAACTTCAGAATCCACATCAAATAGAATGTTTCCAAAGCTGTTAGCCAGTTGTCACCTTTGGGAATTTCTGACAAATTACACCTCATTATAGCTTCTTGTGATCATGCTGTTTTTGCTGCTCTAACTCCTATCTCCTCACATCTCTCCAGTGCAGACTTCTTAAACTATTGAACAAGAAATTCACCTCTCCTGGATCTCCACCTTTCCCCACCTCCAAAAATAATAATAGTAGCAGTGCAAATAACACAAAACACAACCAGCATAAATATGTTGAGGACTCATTGTTCCTCTTGGTAAAAGGTCAGCTGAGGACAGGCATAGTGGTGCAACCTTACAATCCTGCATTCCTACCACTTGAGAGGCAGAGGCAGAAGGATCTGGCTCTATAGTGAGACCTCTCTTTAAAAGAGGGGAAGGTTAAAAAGAAGTAAAGGGCTGGAGAAATAGCTCAGTGGTTAAAGGCATTTGCTTGTGAAGCCTAAGTCTTGAGCTTGATTCCCCAGTACATAGGTAAAGCCAGATGCACAAAGTGGTGCAAGCATCTACGGTCCATTTGCAGTGCTGTTCCTATAGTCTCTCCCCCCTCATTTCTTTCTCTCAAAAAGAAAGAAAGAAAGAAAGAAAGAAAGAAAGAAAGAAAGAAAGAAAGAAAGAAAGAAAGAAAGAAAGAAAGAAAGAAAGAAAGAGAAAGAAAGAAAGAAAGAAAGAAAGAAGAAAGAAAGGAAGGGAAATGTGGGAGGGTAGGAGGAAGGAAAGGGAGGAAGAGGAGGAGCTTGCTTGCTATTTGACCTATTCATATCTTGACAGACAGAATGCAGAGAGAACTGGACCGGAAGCAAGACTGGCCTAGCCTTCAAAGCTCTAAACCCCAGTGACACACCTGCTAGCCAGGTCTCATTCTCCCAAAACAGCACCAGCAGCTGGGGACCCAGTGTTCAATCACATGAGTCTGTGAAGGACATTTCATATTGAAACTGGATCCATCACCAAGCTATTTCTCTTCCTCTGACATTCCTGTTGACATTTATCACAAAGCAAGCCTGTTACCTAACAAGTAACAAATAGACTAAGGACCCTTAAACATCACTTCCACATGGATTCTTTCCCCAGTATTTCCAAAACACTTCTGTTCAGGCCTCATTTCTGGCTTGATATCGTGAAGGCATGCCCAGCTCCAAGGGAAGGTGAGAAGTATGTCAGCTGGGCACTGTTGCCTGAATGAATGAGAAAAGTAGAAAGAACAGATATGGGGTAGAAAGTTACCAGTTATTTACACAAACTAAGAGGGATTTTCCCTAATCAAAAGCACCACCTCCCATAAAGATGAAATACTGTCATCTAAGCCCCAGAAATAGCCACCACTGGTTTTCGTTTTAGATAGCCATTTTCTTCCAGCGCTTTACTCATGAATATTTGCAATATATAGAAACCTCTCTTTTATTTGCTTCTTATAGTTTTTTTTTTTTTTTTTTTTTTTTTTTTTTTTTTTTTTTTTTTTTTTTTTTTTTTTTTTTTTTTTTTTTTTTTTTTTTTTTTTTTTTTTTTGGTTTTTCGAGGTAGGGTCTCCTTCTAGCCCAGGCTGACCTGGAATTCACTCTGTAGTCTCAGGGTGACCTCGAACTCACAGTGATCCTCCTACTTCTGCCTCCCGAGTGCTGGGATTAAAGACCCTACCTGGGAAAAAACAAAATAAAATGGTACAATATAAGATTTTTAGTGTAAAAACTAAGGTTTTAACAGCACCATCTGGAAAAAATGGTCACCCAGGGAAATCTTGTGCATTTACATTGCACTGAAAATACCATTGTTATTGACTGATAACAAATTCTCAAGAGAAGCCAAAATTAGAAAGTAGACTTTTGGTTAGGACCTGTGTTCATCTACACTTCCTCCCAAAACCCCCTGAGATAACAATAGAAGAATTTAAAAGAAGGCAAAGTACAAAGAGAACAGGAAAACGTGATGGCTTCAGAGAATAGATGCCAGGGAGAGTAGTGGACATAGAACATCTTAGAGAAAAGGAAACTGTGACCTGCACTCCTGCACCCATGACCAGCAGTAACAAGCCCGTCCCTCATGTCAGAAGTCCAAGTACAAGCAGCCTCTGAAGGCAGAAACCAGGCTTTCCCGAAAACACGAATGGACAGCCAGTGATCTCCAGATATTTGAAGAAACTCTAATGTGAAAATTAGAAAACGAACCTAGAGAAAACACGCAATAATGAAAGGGGTAAAGGAGGCTGGGGAGGTAATGGCTAGGTCAGGAAAGTGCTCGCCTTGCAAGCATCGGGACCTAAACTCAATCCCCAGTACCCATGTTTTAAAAAAAAATGATGAAAAAAAAAGTCTGGTATGGTAGCACGTGGTTGTAATTCCAGGCTGGGGAGGCAGAGATCTCTGGGATTCACTGACCAGCCAGTCGAGCCTACTCGGTGAGCTCAAGGCCAGTGAGTGACCCTATTGCAACAAAAAGGTGGACAGTGTCTGAAAGGATACACATGCACACCTGTGCACATGCACCTGAACATACATGCATGCCCCCCACGTGCACAAAAATAAACAAAAGGAATACAGGAGTGAAACTAAATATGTACCTTAAAATCATTAAGTGCTCATGTTTAATTATAGGAAGTTAACAAATAAAAAAGGAAGTTAGTAGTTAATGTTCTGTTGTGAAAAATTATGACCTATGTATATGCATGTGTGGTAGTTTGAAAATGTATGGCACCACAGACTCGGGTATTTTATTAAAATTAAGCTTGTAGCTTGGCTCTCCAGCTATCTGGCTGGAGTCCAGCCCTAAGGTGTCACTGGAGGCAGATCTGAATTCCAGACCGAAGGTATGGAGAGAGAATTTGAGCTATGGTGGTGGTGTTGGTGCTGGTCTTTTTGTTGCTGAAGTTTTTCTCTCAGCTTGGATCTGTGAAAGGTAGCCAGCTTTGTCAGACATTGATGGAACTTCCTTTAAATCTGTAAGCTTGAAATAAAACCCATTCCTCCCATAAACTGTGTCTGGTTTAGATGTTCACCCCTGCAACGTAGAACTGTCTACAACATCAAGGCCACCCTGACATACTGAATTCCAGGTCAGCCTGGACTAGAGCGAGACTCTACCTCAAAAAACCAAAAAAAAAAAAAAAAAACCAACTGTCTACAACAGTGTGTGATGCATGTTTATATATGCATGTTCATATATGTGTGCAGGTGTGTGTGTGTGCAGGTGTGTGTGTGCCCCTGCATGTAGAGGTCAGAGGTTGATGTAAAGTGTCTTCTATAATTTCCACCTTATTTGTTGAGGCAGGGTCTCTCACAGTATCTGAGCTCACCAAATCAGCTTGCTCCAAGAAATCAGCCTGTGTCTCCACCTCCTAAGTGCTGTGACCACCATGTATGCACACCATCATGGTTACACAGGTCCTAGGGAATCCAAACTCAAGCCATCATGCTTGGGCAGCAAATGCTTTACTGAATGAGTGAGTGATCTCTCCAACCCCAAGCTTATCAATATGCAAATACAAAGGGGAGGGGAAATCCCTCCTAAGAGAGTTGAAAGTGGTTGCCTCTAAGAAGCCTTATTAGATGAGAGCAAAAGTGTCTTCTTGGCACAGCGAGGAGCATATCAATCTCAAAAGAGGAGGGGAAAGGTAAGGAACTTTCATTTTTTTCTTTATACACTCAATATTACTTTGATTAAGATAAGAATTTAATTTTAAAATAAATTTTAAAAAAATTTAACCCAAAATCAAAAAACAACAAAGCTGGGTACCTTTAGTCCCAGCACTCGGGAGGCAGAGATAGGAGGATTGTCTTAAGTTCGAGGCCACCCTGAGACTACATAGTGAATTCCAGGTCAGCCTGGGCTAGAGCAAGAATCTATCTCAAAATAAATAAATAAATAAATAAATAAATAAATAGGGCTAGAGAGATAGCTCAGCAGTTAAAGCACTTGCCTGCAAAGCCTAAGGACCCAGGTTTGATCCCCCAGTACCCATGTAAAGCTAGATGTACAAAGTGCGGCATGCATCTGGAGTTGGTTTGCAGTGACTGGAGGCTCTGACATACCCATTCTCTTTGTCTGTCTCTCTTCTCTCTTTCTACTTGCAAATAAATATTCATTAAAAATTTTTTAAACAGATCTTGGCATTTTTATTCTTCCAACTCTTATTTACTACATATGTAACCCTACATGTTTTTTGATATTGTATTTATATGTTTAATTTGTGAGCACACAGAAAAAGAGAGAGAGAGAGATAGGGTATGCCAGGGTTTCTTGCTGCTACAGATGAACTCCAGATGCATGCTTCACTTTGTGTATCTGACTATATGTGGGTACTGGGGAATCAAGCCTGAGCAAGCATGCTTTGCAAGCAAGCATCTGTAACTGCTGAGTCATCTCCCAGCCTCTGTATATAAGTTTTAACCCCAAATCTTGGTTTCTATATTTAAAAGCAGGGTGATAATTACACTTGCCCCACCATACGAGTTTGCTAGGGCTGCCACAGCAGATATCAGAGGCAGGAGGATGGCTTACAGCCCTGAAGGCTTAGAGTTCAACATCAATCTGTTGGCAGGCCTAGTTTCTCAGGAAGTTGGTCTCCTTGGCCTGTGAATGTGCTCGTTCTCTCTCTCTCATTCTCTCTCTCTATCTCTCTTACACACATCACTTCCATTTCTTATAAAATTATATTGGATGAGGGCTATATTTTTTAAATATTTTAATTATTTATTTGTAAGCATAGAGATACAGAGAGAGAAAGGGAGGAAGGGGAGAGGGAGAGAGGGAGAGAGAGAGAGAGAGAGAGAGAGAGAGAGAGAGAGAGAGAGAATGGGCACACCAAGACCTCTAGCCACTGCAAATGAACTTTAGATGCATGCATCTGGCTTATGTGGGTACTCGGGAATTGAACCCTGGTCCTTAGGCTCTGGAGGCAAGCACCTTAACTACTGAGCCATCCCTCCAGCCCAAGAGTGCTACTTTTAAAGCCTCATTCCCACATTATCGCTCTTTCAAGACCTTATCTCCCCAACATAGATTCGGTGCTGCTAGGGCTTGAGACTTCAACATCAGAGTTTTGTGAGAACTCCGTCCAGCCCATAATGCCTCCCAGTAACCTCCTCTTACACTTGCTAACACGGACTCTTCCCTTTCCACATTCCAACCTGTGCTACAAACAGAACCGAAATTGAGATCAGATGATGTTAAAGCTAATTTAAGGGATTTCCCCGGGCTCTCCCTCTGGGACACCTCCCAGCCAGGGGAGGGAAACTCCTTTTAGCTTGGACACTTTTCTGCCCTTTCACTCTCTCATTTTTACTCTCTTAAATCTTTTATTACTTACCCTTTAAAAAAATAAAACTAACAAAATCTACATGTAAAAATTCAGAACTATAGAGATGACTCAGCAGTTAGAGGTCTACCAGCCCAACACCTACATAAAGGCAGACGCAAAGCGGCACGTGTGTCTCTGATCCCAATGTGCCTCTGGCAATGCGAGGTGGGACTAGAAAAAACAAAACCAAGAAGGGAGACTCTTTGTCAAACAAAGTCAAAGAGGACAAACACTGGCACATGCCTACACACACACACACAATTTTTAAGAAAAACTGCCAGGTGTAGTGGTGAACACCTTTAATCCCAGCACTGAAGCCAAGGTAGAAGGATCATCACTATGAGTTTGAGGCCACCCTGAAACTACATAATGAATTCCAGGTTAGCTTGGGCTAGAAGGAGACCCTATACACAAACAACAACAACAAAACTAAGACATAGCCCACTCCCATAATGCTTTGCTTGCAGGACAAATTACGTTGAATGAAGTTAAATGAAAATAAAAATGTTATTGGGGGAGGGAAAATGAGAAAAAGTTATAGAACAGCAAATATTATTCCATAAGTACCAGATATGTACTAGGTATGATAGAAGATTTATATAAATTACATCGTTTACCCATCACTCCTCCCCTGCTGGATAGATAGTACCAAACTGTGTTGTATGTAAGAAGCCTGGGAGTCTCAGTAGCACCCCAAGGCGACAGCTGATAAGTGATGCCAAAGCCCCCCACCCATTTCTTTCTCTACAATGAGCCACACCATTGAGGAATTATGGTTAGACTCTCTTTTTGGAGGTAGGATCAGACTGACCTGGAATTCACAATGTATTCTCAGGGTGGCCTCGAACTCATGGTGATCCTCCTATCTCAGCCTCCCAGAGTGCTGGGATTAAAGGCGTGTGCCACCAGGCCC
>PVHP010033242.1:0-19786 GCA_004024765.1 Zapus hudsonius | reverse complement strand
TGGGGAATTGAACCAGGGGCCTTAGGCACTGGAGGCAAGTGCCTTAACCGCTGAGCCATCTCTCCAGCCCTGTTCCCATATATTAATGCTACTCTCACTTTTGGCTGGAGAAGTTTCTCTGTTCAGATGGTGGTGACCACTGGGGAGACTCACAACTCACCACAGAGCTGAGAAGAAGCGACACTGGAGCGTTCGGCACTGAGGAAGGCGTCTCTGTCACACCCTCCAAGGCTCAGGGTCCATTGCAGAAGAGATGGTGGAAAGAATGCAGGAGCCAAAGGAAGGGGAGGAGGGCTTACAATCTTCCAGACACAAAGCGGCCTTGACGGTCCTGAGCTCACAGAGGCTGATGCTGCCCACACGAGACCTGCATAAGAGGAGGAAAACAAGGACATCAAAACAGAGGAGAGACTGGTGGGAAGAAGAAGGGACTCGGTGGAGGGGGGATTCAGAGGGGGAAACGGAGGCCTGAGGGAGGGGGTTATGATTTGTGGTATGTTGTCTATATGGAAGTTGTCGATAAAACATTAAAAAACCAGAAAGTGAGAAAGTCCGACAAATTGATGCTGAGGTCTCCGTGAGCCCGTTGACCCTGCAGGGAGGAGAGGGGGATTCTGCCACAGCCGTGGGAAAGGCAGGGGTCCCCAGGAAAGCCTTAGTGAGCAGGTGACTTAGTGTGACTCAAATCTCACATCCCAGTCTCTGGACGAGGAGGACATTTAATCAGTCTCATATTGACTGACAAGAGGCACCAGATTCCATCCTCTGCTCCCACGGCAAAGCCACCCTAAGGTGAGATCAGCACCCAACCCAACCATTATATCAGCAGCCCCGGCCCACCCAGCCCCTGCAGCTCACTGCAGGACGGCTGTGGAAGACAGCTCCCCTCAGAGACAAGTAGGAAGGGTCAGGAAGATTTGCCTGCTGGTCCTCAAAGAACAGAAATGTTCACACTTTCTACATCTCACCTTATAAGGCCCAATATGGGGCCCAGGAGATGCCTTGGTGGGTGACATACTTGAAGGCCTGAACCAGGTAATGTGCCATGCCTGTAGTCCCAGCCCCGGGGAAGAGCTGACAGGAGGGTCTTCCAGGCTTGCTGTCTTGTCTTGTCAAACCAGTGAGCTCCAGATTCAGTGACAGACAGCCCCTGTCACAGGAAGACACCTGCTGTCTACCCACGTGTGCCCATACACACAGGTGTGCACCACACACACACACAGGCCAGACGGCTTGGAGAGTCCACAGTGGGCACAGCAATGCGCTTCTAGCAGGTCATACATGCCCCAGTCAGGGGACACAGCCAGGGTGTGACAGCATTCCCAGCTCTACCAAGGGTCTAGCGTCTGGGCTTCAAGCCTTAAAAAAGCCAGAAACCCTAGAGATTCAGCCATTGAATTCCTGAGTAGCTGGAAGACTGAGTCCCACACTCTGTGCCCAAGGACAGACACACAGTATTGCTCCAAGACTTCGGCTTTCTTCCCTGGTCTTCCAGCTGCTTGCCAAGGGCCAGAGAGGCCTCTCCAAGGGGAGAGTTGTCTTCCTCTTCCCCCTCCTCCTTCTTCACATATGTACGTGTGTTTGGGAGTGTGTCCGGCTGTGTTGATGCACGCACACATGTGATTGGTCAGCCTTGTGTGAGCAAGAGGTCAACCTTGGGAGTCTTCCTCAGTCTCTCTCTACCTTCTTCTTTCTGATAGAATCTCTCATTAGAGTTCACCAGCTTGGCTGGTCTGCTAGCCAGCGAGTCCCAAGGGCCCCCTGTCTCATCCCTGGGATGACATGTGCACACCACCACATCTGGCTGGTTTTTTATTTTGTTTTTTTGATGTAGGGTCTCCCTCTAGCCCAGGCTGACCTGGAACTTACTCTGTAGTCTCAGGGTGGCCTTGAACTCTCGGTGATCCTCCTACCTCTCTGCATCCTTGCAGTGGGATTAAAGGCGTGCCCCACCACACCCAGCTTTGCATGTGGCACTTTACACGGCTTCTGGGGAAGTCCTCAAACTTGCCGAGTTGGGGGGCTTGAATCAGGTGACCCCTAAACTCATGTGCTTAGAATGTTTGGTCCCAGCTTGTGGCAATCTGGGAGATGAAGCCTTGCTGGAGGAGGTGTGTTCCTGGGGGGGGCAGTTTAGGGGTGTGATAGCCGGCTCCCCCTTGCTAGAGTGTGGCTCACTCTGTTGCTGCTGTTTCCAGGCTATGGTAGAAGTCATGACCAGATTCTACGCACGTCAGGCTTTCCTTTGCCATCAGGAAGTTTTCCCTAAAAACTGTAAGCCCAAATAAAAATGTTCCTCCCCTCAGCTGCTTTTGGTCAGGTGCATGGTCCCAACAGCAGAACCGGGCAAGCACTTTCCCACTGAGCCATCTCTCCAGCCCCTGCTTTGTTATTGCTATTTGTCTGTTTGTTTGTTTTGACACAGTCTCAGCAAGTCCAGTCTGGCCTTGAACTCCTGATGCTTCTATTTGAGCCTTTCCGGGGCTGGGACTCTAGGCACAGCCAGGCAGGAGGTTTTGTTTTGTTCGTGCTACATCATCCTGGGTCTCATCTGGTGGTTCTTGAATTTCATAGGTTAGAGACGCTCTGAAGGTCACCAACCATCCTGGGATTAGCAAGGAATAGCTCTGAATCCCGAGAGGTCGGTCTGCTGGTCACCTGCGCTGTTTGGCTCTGGTGGCTGCAGAGGCAGGTGAGGCTCTGCCTGAGCTGTGGCCACATGTTGGGGTGAAGGCAGCAGAAGACGGTCCCAGGGTGGCCATTTGTCCTGTGGTCTCTGCCTCGTGGCCAGGAAGAGGAGCAGGCCTAGGGACCGAGATGCCTGACCACTACAGCGCCTGTGCTGCCCCTCCCCCCCCCACTGAACTTTGGGCTCTCAGAGGACCTGGAAGATTCAAGGGTGCAGAAAGACATGGTGGGAGAGAAGCAGGGGTCATGAGCTGACCCATGGGTATGCTGCGGTGGCTGGCTCACTGGGACAAAGGCAGGGTGGCACTCTTAACTGTAGTATGTGGCAATTCTTTTGGTATAAATACTTCTGAAAATATTTTATTTACAAGGAGAAAGAGAAAGGCAGAGAATAGGTACACCAGGGCCTCTTATCACGGCAAACAAACTGCAGACACATGCTTCCTCTCTGTGTGTCTGGCTTTTCATTGAATCAAACCTGAACCAGCAGGCTTTGCAAGCAAGTGCCTTTAACCACCGAGCCATCTCTCCAGCCCTGTAAATACTTCTTTATCAGCCATTTTTATATCTCTGTGACTAAATGCCATCTTAATAGAAGGAGGGTTATTTTGGCTCACAGTGGGGAAGGCTCGGGATTGGACCAGGTTCTGACCACGGCCACAGGCGCGGGAGGCCTCTGATGACAATGGCAGAGGGAACACAGAACTCTTTGGCCAGAGGCAGAGCCAAGCTATGGTCCTCCAGGTCCGCATCCAGTGACGCACTTCCTCCAACTGGGCCCCACCTCCTAAAGGTTCCACAACCTTCCCAACACAGTACCACCAAGTGTTCAGACACAGGAACCCATGGGGGACATCTCACATTGAAACCAGAACAATTTCCAAGGCTGGTCCAGTTACCGTGGTGATGTCATGAGTCTGGAGAGAGGTGTGCAAATGGCTCCCAGGAACCATCCTAGGTTGTGGGTTCGACCAAGCATGTACCTGACCATGTGATGCAAGCAGGGCAGCGGCCATGGTGTGCTAGTGTGAGATGAAGAGGTCCAGCAGGCTGGCCAGCAGGACAGGAGCCTGCTTCCTCCCTGGAATCCAGAGCATAGTTAATGACATTGGCCAGAGAAATAGGGTGGAGAGGTGATGGGGCCAGTTGTGAGGAAACGAATGGGTCTAACTGCTGATGGGTGCAGATGTATTTCACAACCAGCTAAAACCATTCATGTCCGTGTTCTCCTGTGAAAATAAGTAGGAAGTGAGGGAAATTGAGCAATACTGAATAAGGAAACAGAAGGGAAAGCAATGAGTTTTCCTTCCCTACTAGAAACATTATTTATGTGAGTAAAACCTAGAACGGATTATTCAATGTCCTCATGGGGAGACAGAGTGGGACTTGTAGACTTCAAATAGGACTCGTCATTTCACTTAACGATGAATCAAGTGGAGGTTGACCGGCTTGATGAAGACAGTAATTCAAGCTTAAAGAGCCTGGAATTTGGTGTTGTTGAAACTACAAATCTTCTTAAGGAGGTTTTTACATTTAAAATATGCAAGCTGCAAACAGAATTTAGTAGCAAAAGTAGAATTAAATATTTAATGACTCAATTAAGTCTTATTAATGGTATGTTCTTTATTTTGCCGATTAAATATTCACAGTGATTATCATCTCCTTCATCTTTATTACTTAAGTGATGTGTTCTTCATAACTGTTTGTTAGGTATTTTCATTAACATTTGATGAATGCGAATAGTTAAAATGGAAAAAAAAACGGTTTTATTCGTGTTATAATGACTTTCTGGTGATAACAATATATAACTAAGTGTCTACAATGTGCTTTTCTGGTGAGTATTTAGATCAGCGTAGTCTCCACAGAATGAACTGTGGATCTTTACATGTGACAAATGACAATTGTCAGGTCCTTCCATTATTCTTTATTCATTTAATCTACTCCTCTGACACCGCTTCACTGTGGGAGAAATATGAGTTGCAAACTTACAACTAAAACTAATAAGTAGTATTTTTAAGCTGAAATCCCAGGCTTGGGTGAGTAACGGCCCAGACATCTTTTTTAGCATCCCTTATTGGTTTCTCATTCTACCTCATGGTTTGGATCAACTGGAATTACGCCCCCACTCCATGACCCTCGACACCACAGAAAGCTCAGGCTGCTGGCTGCCCTGATATGTTCCTTCTGGAGAGTTCCATCACAGACAATATGATGTGGGCAGAGAGCAGACACGGATGGGTCCCATCTACATGCTCTAGGCATGTGGAGTACAGATGGTAACCGTCCCTCCCTGCACCAAGTGTGGCCACCAGACTGCCTTGAGAAGCCTCTGGAAAAAGCTGGAACCTTCCAGGGCAGCCAAAGAGCAGTACGTTGGCCAGCCCCACGTATCATTGAAGCTTTCCAAAACCTTAAGTGATGGCTGACAGTGAGGCCCGAAGCCACTGAGTCAGCTCAGTCTTTTGATGAAAGCTCCCGCAGCCTTGGCATCCGGATGGAGCAGGTTTAATCAGAACAGCCTGCCCTTTGGCTTCCCGGGAAAGCCTTTCTTTCTGTCGAAGCAACTTGCATTTTTGAAGACAGTGCGTTGCAAAGAGCTTTGAACTAGTTAGGCAAGGCTAGTTTCAAGCTAGCAACAATGGACAGTTGTTTTTTTCCCATACACTTCAGAGGACCCATTACTTTTTTTGGGGTGTGTGTGTGTGTGTGTGTGTGTGTGTGTGTGTGTGGTGAGTACATGTGTGTAAGCATGTTCATGTGTCTCCACTACCCAGCACTCAGATTATAGGTGTGCACAACCACACCTAGCATTTTATGTGGGTGCTGGGGACCCAAATTCAGGTCTTTTTCAAAAATATATTTTATTTATTTACACACACATAGAAAGAGAGAGAATGGGCACACCAGGGCCTTTTGCTACTATAAACAAACTCCAGATGCATGTGCCACTTTACATGGGTGCTGGGGAATTGAACCTGGACCAACAGGCTTTGCAAGCAAGCACCTTTAACCACTATGTCATCTCTCTGGTCCCCAAACTCAGGTCCATGCGTAAGTGTCAGCTGTCTCTGTGAGGTCTCCTTGCTGGTGCGAGGTGTCACTGTGATTCCACGCTGGGTCTCTATGGCTCAAAGTCCTGTGTGATTCGCATTTCTCCCCATGGCCTGGCCTTTATCTGTGTGATGATATAGGACAGGGGCTCTCATCTCATTGTTACAAAAAAGTCTTAAGCTGGGCAAGGTGGTCCAGGCTTGTCTTCCCTGATATTTGCAAGGCTGAAGCAGGAGGATCAGAAGTTCAAGGTCTGGGCTGAAGAGATGGCTTAGCAGTTAAAGCGTTTGCCTGCAATGCAGAAGGACCAGAGTTTGATTCCCCAGTGCTCATATAAAGTCAGATGCACAAGAGGGCGCATGTGTCTGGAGTTCATTTGCAGTGGCTGGAGGCCTAGTACGCCCATTCTCTCTCTCTCTGTCTGCTTCTCTCTCTCTCTCTCTCTCTCTTTCTCTCTCTCTCTCTCTCTCTATCTCTATTCTCTCTCAAATAAATAAAGAAAATATTTTTTTAAAAAAAGAAGTTCAAGGTCTACCTGGGCTACAGAGTGAGTTCAAGGCCAGCCTGGTCAATTTAGCCAGACACTATATGAAAATTAAAGTGAAAAGGGGGCTGAAGATTTAGCTCACTGATAGGTTACTTGCCTGGGTCCCATCCGAGTCCTGAAAAATTAATTAATCAATCAATTAAACAAGTAGGCATACATAAACAGAAAACAGAAGAGTTCCCAATTTGTTCATGGTGTCTGTCAGTGTTCAAACTTTGTGTGCAAGATGGCACCCTGTGTCCCTGCCCTCCTGTTCTTGCTATGCACCCCAACTGTCTGGCCCTGGACTGGAAGATATCATGTCCCTCTCAGACTTTCATGTGAATCTGATTGTCTTGCCAAGCTGTCCTTGAGTCTTTGTGGAAAGGGCCAACCTTAGGAGTCTGTGTTCCCCAAGCTGTTACCACAGAGGCTCAAATTTCAACAGCATGTGCTTAAAGTACTTGTTCTTGGGTCCTTACAGTCCTGGCCAAGTCTGTCCCGTCAAGGGAGCATCTGCTCTCACTGCCAATAAGAGCAGAGCTAAGATGCAGGTGCATGCGGGTGGGAGCAGAAGACAGTGAGATGGGGGTCCCTCCACATCAGACCTCTGCGAGCCTCCTGGGCCAGGGGAGCATGGCAAACTGGTATACAGGCCTCAGTTTCCCCTTTCTTGCTTTTAGCACAGCAAGGAGAAAACACAGAAGAGAACACCCGTAGGTCAGCCGGCCTATTTAGAGGTCAGTGCACTGAAGACCACAGACAGTGATGTCACTCCTCTGCACGTGTCTCCTATTGAGCTGCACTGAGACCATTGCTTATCTATCACCTGTGCCACATAAGCACCACGTTTGGCTCGGCACACATTCTGTACATACGAATGTATCAAGTGCTCAGCAAACCTCAGCTGTCATTCCTGGTGATGACGGTTGTGACAGAGACAAAGCAAGTGAGTGTGGCTGGTGCACTGGCTGTGGAAGTGGCCTGATTGCCTTGTGATTTCATGAGACATCTGCTCACTCTGGAGCCAGCTGCAGACCACCAGACAACTAGCTCTTGACAAGTACTTCGTGGTCTGTGGTGTGACCTGGGTCCCCTCATGCTGAGAGCACACCAGACTCTCCTTCTTGTCTTAGCTTCTCAGAAGCCTAGACGTTTTGCCAAGTTTGCTTGGACCTAAGTCTGAAGGTGTCCCTCCTTCGAAAAAGCCAATCCCTGAAATGAAACAAAAACTTCTTGTGTCTCATCAAAACACCAGGAAGAGGGCTATGTTTTTGTGAAGCGGTCTTCCAACTTTTGATTTTATGCCTCCAAATAAGGGACACGAGAGAGTGATACTTGGGGACCCCAGCTGTCTCATAGGAAGTCATCAAGGGAACACTAGGGCTGGTGGAGGTTGCTCATAGATCTGGGAGAGCCAGAGGGGGATCTCAGGAGCATGGCTGGCTGGACGTTCCAGGTGAGCCACACGTGAGCCAGGCATAGCGTTTGCTGCACGAGCCTCTCCTGCCTCCAACAACACGCTTCCAGGAAAACCCACGGGGAAAGGTGAAGGAAGTCTGCCTATTCTCCATGCTTACACAAAGACACACACGTGAGCATACACACACACACACACACACACACACACACACACACACACACACACACACAAAACCACCTCTGGTCTCTTTCCCTTCCCATCAAAGAAATGCCCAGCACCCTGTGTCATTGGAACCTCGGTTGGGAGCAGGTTTGCTTCTCACTTACAACACTGTATACCCTTCCTTCTCTGTCTGCTCCGAGGAGCAGGGAGGCAGGAGGCAGGTCCTTGGCCTTCTGCGATTTGCGATTGATGCTCCTCATCTTGGAGCCAGGCCTGTGTTAAGCTGACCATTGCTGAGCCTCTGTCTCTCTGGCTTGGTGTGAGCTAAAGCCAGGACCCTGGATTCGTAGCTACACTCCTGAAGCCACCACTCAGTGAAAGGACGAAAGAAAGACAGTCTGGGACCTTGTGGCGCTGTTTGCATTCTCCTTGGTCCCCTGCAGCCTGCCTGCAGATGCACAGGAGGGCTCTCAGATGCAGAGAAGATGCTACGCTCTCTTCTTCTTCCGTCTGGAACTCCTCGGGAAGCCACATGCTTGGAGGCTCCCTTTGGGGTTCAGAGGGATGGACGCCAAGGGTGTGCCACACGCCAGCTGCTGGTTTCATCTAAGCGGTATCACCCCGCAGGTCACTGCTGGGGGCCTCGGCTGTGCCAGGCATCAAGGTCTCGGGAGGATATATTAAGTCTGAAAGAAATAGATGTGACTTGGTTGGGGGGGGTGGATTGTCAACAAGAAATACAGGGAGGATTGGGGACAACATAAAACTGAGGCAGGTCAGACCCAACCAACACCAGGCGTGGCACCGTAGGCTAAGGATCTAGGAACCAAACAAATCCTGCCAGGGGCTGGGGGTGCTATGGCCATCGGTCCTCAACTGCACTGCAAACAGCTCCATGGGCCAGCGTTCGAAGGGCTGATTCCTAGCCCATGCCCCGAGTTCAGATGCAATTACTTTTTCTTTTTTCCTCTCTCTTTCTCCCTTCCGTCCTTCCTCCCTCCCTCCCTTCCTCTTTCCCTCCCTTCCTCTTTCTCTCCCTTCCTCTTTCTCTCTCCCTCTTTCTTTCTTTCTTCCTTTCTTTTTTCTTTCTTTTCTTCCTTCCTTCCTTTCTTCTTTCTTCCTTCCTTTCTTCTTTCTTTTCCTTCCTTCCTTTCTTCTTTCTTTCTTCTCTCTCTTTCTCTCTGTCTCTTTCTTTCTTTCCTTTCTTTCTTTTCTTTCCTTCTTTCTTCTTTTTGAGATACAGTCACATGCAGCCCATGCTGGCCTTGAAATTGCCTTGTGGCCTAGAATTACCACGAAGATCTGATCCTCTTCCCAAGTGCTGGGATTATAGGCAGTACCACTATGCCCGCCAAGAGGAAGCCCCACCAGGAGCCGTGAGCAGGAGGCTCAGAGAGAATTCTTGGCACCAGAACCTTAAAGGTGCGGTAGAGCAAGGAGTCCATCCCTGCCGGAGCCCCAAGGGAGCAAGCAATTACAGTGAGGACCCCCTGAGGCCAGTGCTGCTTCATAAGCTGTGACCCAGGTAGCAGCCCGGCCTTGGCCGGGGGATAATGCACTGCAGGTGCTGGTCTGAAATCCTTCCTTTCTTTACGTGTGTGCAGGCCACACAACAACTCCAGCTATGTCCCACGGACTGCTGTCCACTTTTTTTAACTTAATTTTCCCCCCCACAAAGCAGTCTTGAGATTCATGACCTCACAGCGGCTGGCACTACCCACACAAGACCTGCATAGTAGAAGGGGGGAAATGAGGGCATCAGAACAGAAGAGAGACTAGTTGGAAAGAAGAAGGGATTCAGTGGAGGGGGGTTGGGAGGAGGAAAGAGGGATGTGTGTATGATCATGACATATTGTCTGTATTTATAGAAATTGCCAATTAAAAATATTAGAAAGAAAGGAAAAGGTGAATTAGTTTATGTAGACAAAATAAAATCTTAATTCTCTTGTGCTTTGAGATTGAGCTCCACTTAGCCAAACTTTCTGGAGAACTAGGTTCGAGATCTTTAAGAACATTTTTAACTAGAATGGTCACTTGGTGCTCCTGTGACACGATTTTTTTTTTTTTCATGAAGAGCACGATCTGGGATGCTTTTTTCTCCTAATTCATAAATTTGCTCTAGTGAATATTTTTATAATCAAACTTATTTAAATAAAACTAGTTGTATGAAAATGTTTCCAAAATAAAAAGAAAGTATTTATTTGATTGTGGGGGAGGGGGAGTGAGGGAGTGCATGGGTCCAGACGCATGCGCCAGTTTGTGCATCTGGCTTTATGTGGGTACTGGAGCATTGAACCTGGGCTAGCAGACTTTGCAAGCAAGCACCTTTAACAACTAAGCCATCTCCCCAGCTCCCGTTTTTATTTTTATTTTGAGACATGGTCTTTCACTAGCCTAGGTAAACTGGCTGGCCAGTGAGCCCCAGGGATCCACCTGTCTCTGCCTTTCCATCTCCGGAATTACAGATGAGTACACCATGCTAGGCTTTTAGGTAGGTACTAGGGGCTGAACTCACTCAGGTCTAAATGCTTGCAAAATAAGCATTTTATCGACTGCCCTATCTCCTCCCTTTCGAGATTCTGAATGATGTTGTCTTTGGATTTGTGTGAGTCTTTGGATTGTGTGTTTCAATTTCAGTTGCTCAGCCGCTTGTCCCTTGTGGACAGGACAGGAGACAGGAAGACCAGGTGCTGGTTAGGGTTAAGGCAGCAGGTGACAGTGGGGGGTGATCAGGGAGATAAGCAGGGACTGAATTTCTGAGGTCCCCAAAAGCCACTTCTAGGAGTTAAGGTTTGGTCCAAGAAAGGACGGATTTGAGAAAAATCCGGGAGTTAAGTTAGCATTCCATAGGATGGCTCTGGCAGCTGGATAGACGGCTCCTTGCTTTTTTTTGGGGGGGGGGTAGAAGTGCTAGAGAGGAAGTTGCAGGGACCAGTGGGCCTCCGGAGGAGGGGTGGCATGGTCTGGATCGGAGGTGGGGTTGAAGGAGGGAGAGAAGCCGTGATGAGTCCTCGGTTTCTGGCCTGGTGCCTATGGCTGCCCACAGAGACACACTGCCACTTTCTTTCTTTTTTTTTTTTAATAACCATTTTATTGACAACTTCCATAAATATTAACAATGTACCATGACCATCATCCCCTCCCACACCTTCCCTTTTCCCCATTTCTCTTCCCTTAGATGTGATGTTTAGTCCACGAACATGCTAACGTTGTTTAGATTTGTCTAAACAATGAAAAAGTCTTTCAATGTGAAAAACCTCTCCTTTAAGATCAGTGAATAGATGAGAAAAATGAGGCCTGAAGAGACGGCTCAGCAGTTAAGTTAGTTTCCTAAATAAGTATGAGGGCCAGAGGGGGCTTGAAACTGTCAGATCCATGCCCAGTTCCCCAAGGGAGCAGAGAGCAGAGAACCATGGGAGCCCTGCAAGCTCTGGAATCTGTAGAGAGACTCCAGCTCAAAACAGGACCTGATGGCGCAGACTCTCAGTGTCCCTTCCCACCACCATCGGGGGCGCGTCTCCACACAACATCACACCACACATCACACACAACATCATAAATACATCACACAACATCACACACACCACACAACATTACACACACACCACACAACATCACACCACAACATCACACACAACATCACACACACCACACAACATCACACCACAACATCACACACAACATTACACACACACAACATCACACCACATCACATACACATCACACATCACACACACACCACACAACATTACACACACACCACACAACATCACACTACATCACACACATATCACACACACACCACACAACATCACACACACACACAACATCACACCACAACATCACACACAACATCACACACATCACACATCACACACCACACAACATCACACTACAACATCATCACACATATATCACACACACACCACACAACATCACACACACACAACATCACACACACACAATATCACACATACATGGCATAACATCACACACACAATATCACACACACACAGCACAACCTCACACACACACACACCGACCCAGATGGGGAGAATGAAATGTGCTCCTACATTTTTCTGCTGACTGTGTGTGAGGTAGGACGGCCCATGGGGCCGAGAGGGTGGGACTCAGAAGAGCAGCTCCAGACAGGCTTCCAGCTCCAAAACAGTGTCTCACATTCAGCTCTCACAACAGACTGCGAACTTTGACCTTTTCTTTCTTTCTTTTTTGTATTCTGAATATCAGTGATTTTTTTTTAACTTTTCCTAGGAATTTCACTCTTTTTGACAAACACATGCTGGTTATCTTACCAAGCCTAGAAATTCATGCTTAGATGTGACCTCAAGATGTCCTTGTTCCCAAAGCAGCTGAGATGGCTCGCTGGTAACTGTTCTGAGGCGGTCAATGCGCTTCCTTGCCCTCCTCGGATCTAGAATCCAGGGTTCTAGGCTGTGAGGCCCAGCCCGCCATGCCCGGCCTCCCCCAGCTCAGGCTGCTGGGCCACCTGCTCTGGCTTTGTTACCTCAAGTCTCAAGCTTTGAATAACTTGCTGTTGAATTGTAAAGTCACCCCGAGACAATGAAAGATTTAAAACAGGGAAGGAATTAGATGTGAAACTAAGCAAGCAACAGGAGTCCGGGAAACAAGACTTTCTGGGAAGCTTGAGTTGACCACAAGGTTCAATTTAGCAAACAAACAGCCCAGAGCACAGAAAGAAAACACCACTGTCGGGGCTGGGGAGGTGGCTCAGCCTTGCAAAGCTTGCCAGCCTGTGTTCAATCCTCCGGCTACTACGTAAAGCCAGGTGGGCATTCATTTGCAGTGGCAAGAGACTATTTTGCATCACACACACACACACACACACACATTTTAGGGCTGGAGAGATGGCTCAGAGGTTGACACTTGCCTGCAGAGCCTGAGTGCGACAGGTTATGGTGACTGGGGCCCCAAAGGTAACCAGGAGTGTCTTTGGACTTGTGTTACAGTACTTGATCCCCTCCATAGAGTGGGAGGTGTCTGTTACTAGAACGCAAACCTAGTCCTGGAACTGGGATTGGTCAAAGGCAGGCCAATCATAGTCTCTCAGGCTCACCTGAGCCAGAAAGATAACTACTCACCTGAAAGGGGTTTCTCTTTTTCCCTCATGGCCCATCAGCAGAGAGATGTCTGAATCTCCAGGCTTCGGTAGGGCTGGGGCTTCTTCTTTTCCCACACAGAACTTTTGTTTCATGATGGGAGCCCTCTGACGTTATTCCTTCTTTCTTGGCTGGTCAGCACAGACCCCTGGGGTTCATACCCATGTGACTGGCACCTCCCCATGTGCTCTCTCCTCAATTGTGGTAAGAGATCTCTGTGGCTTCTCCTCTCCTCTTCAATATAGTCTCCCACTAAACCTTATGTGATGGTTAAGTTTTGTTGTCAACTTGACCTTTTAAATAATCTTGGGTGGGTCTCTGAGGATGTTTACAGGAAGGCAGCCTCTCAGTAGGGGGCAGGATGTAAGGAAGCTCAAGGAAGCTAGAAAATAATATCCCTTCCTGGGAGGGCAGTGCAGGGAGGGAATTCCAGAGACTCAGGGAGTCAACAAGTCTGGAATAGGGTTGCAAGACCCCCACCCTAAGGCTATATAAAGGGGGAGAAAGTCTGTTCTCCTTTCTGCCAGTTTGCTATTAATGTGTATAGGTGTTGGTGGTGAGTTTTTCTCTTTGTGCTTGGACCTATGAAAGGGAGCCAGCCTCTTTCACCATATGGAACTTCCCCTGGATCTGTTTATTAAAATTATTATTTATTAAAATTAGCTGTTTAATTAAATAAATATTTATTCAAATAAATCCTTTCTTCCCACAACTGGGCCTGCTTCATCCCAGCAGTGAGTGGCTGACTATGACACCTTATCCTCTGCTGGTCTATAATTTTAATTCTTTAAATTTACATGACAAGAATCCAGGTACACTTAGGTTTTAGGGTGCATTGGTACTAGCCGGGAACTGCAAATACCTTGTTACAAAAGGGCCTGAGTTGGATTCCCCAGTACTCACGTGAAAGCCAGATTCACAAAGTGGTGCATCTGGAGTTCATTAGTAGTGGCAAGAGGCCCTGGTGTGCCCATTCTCTCTCTCTCTCTCTCTCTCTCTCTCTCTCTAATAAATAAAATATAAAAAATTTAAAAATGAAAGAAAATATCGCTGCTAACATTCAACAGGTTTTGTGTGCATGTGGTGTGCATGTGTGTACGGGCACCTGTGTGTGCAGGTGTGTGCACACATGTGTGCAGGTGTGTGTCGAGGCCAGAGTTGACCTCAGATGTCTTCCTTGATCACTTCCCACTTCATTCACCCATAGCTCACTGATTTCTTGTCTAGCTGGCCAGCTGGCTCCAGACCCTCATCTCTGCTATCCAAATGCTGGGGTCACAGGTGGCTGTCATGTTACCTGGCTTTTATGTTGATGAAGGAGCCCCACACTCTGGTCGTCGTGTTTGGAAGACAACTCTTATCTACTGAGCCATCTCTTCAGATACAATAGGCATTTTAAAAATAATTTTGTTTTTATTTATGAGAGAGAGAGAGAGAGAGAGAGAGAGAGAGAGAGAGAGAGAGAGAGAGAGAATTGGCATGCCAGGGCCACCAGCAACTGCAAATGAACTTCAGATGCATGCACCTCTTTGTGGATACTGGGGAATCGAACCCAGGTTGTTAGGCTTTGCACGCAAGTGCCTTAACCACTGAGCAATCTCTCCAGCTTTCTAGAACATGATCTTTAATAGCTGCATAGATGGTATTTCACCATAGGGCTGTATCACAGTTTACCTAACTAATATCCCCTTGTGGATTTGGTCGATTCTTCGAATTTTTCATATTAAAGCAATGTCATGATTAATGTTTTTTTCAGATTTGAAGATTAAAAGTAAAGACCTGTCACAAACTAGTTCCCTATCACTTAACTATATCCTCAGTCCATTTATTTTGAATTTTTTAATTTTTGAAACATTTTGAAAAGCTTATGTTGCCCAGGCTAGTTTTACACTTGCTCAGTAGCCCAGGTTGGCCCTCTCCTCTCTTTACCTTTCAAGTGTCTGGGATTACAGGCCTGTTCACGAGGCCCACCCAGATCATAATCAACATATTTATGAATGATACCAGATTCAATTCTTAAATTCCTACATTGTACTAAAGAAAATCTAAACACAGATATTAATGGTATGAATAACACTAAATTGCCTCCAGAAACATGGTGCTTGTTCTTCAGAAAACATGGTTTAGTGGCATATGCAATTATTTCTATCTTGTTGTTGGGACAGCGAGGTCAGTGAAGCAGGAGAACTTTCCATCATAAAGTTCATATACTCAGGGCTGGAGAGATGGCTCAGAGGTTAAGGCACTTGCCTCCAGTGCCTAAGGCCCTGGGTTCAATTCCCCAGGACCCACATAAGCCAGACCCACAAGGTGGTGGCCCTGGCGCTCTCTCTCTCTCTCTCTCTCTCTCTCTCTCTCTCTCTTGCTCTCTCTATATCTCTCTGCTTGAAAATGAATAAAATAAAAAATAAATTAAAAAGTTCATATACTCAGGGCTGCTGTTGAATGTGCGTTAAATACGATCTCACTTACTCTTACTCTACAAAGAGCTCTGAGTCCTCCCTCCACATAAGGAAAATGGGGCTCACAGTCCAATCCCCAGTCTTCTGTTCATTAGCCCTTCTGTCTCCATGACGACAGGCTGAGCCAGAGCAGCCAGCTTTCCGGTCCTTCTGTGCAGCACCAGAAATAAATGATCATTGACAAGCACGTTGATGGCCCGAAACATTGTCTTGTATAAGAAATGTAGCCTATAAACTCGATCCAGGATTTCTTTCTCAGGTAAAAATAGCTCTGTGGTGGGGGCCTCTTCCTGAGGACTGGGGGTGAGGGAAGGGATGAGGTCGGGGATGAGAAAAACAGCTTCCTGGGAGCATTGAGCAAGGTGCCAGGGCACATGCTCTGGCCCGGCTGGCAGGCCTCCCACACTGACTCAGAAGCAGGGAATTTGCTCTGGTTTCCTCCCTGGGATGGCTTGTTGATCAGCCACAGGGCGAGAAGGCATGCTGAGGCAATGAAATTTGGTTGACATGACCTACTAGGAGAAAAGCAGCTACTCTCGGGCTGAGTCACTGTGCCGCTGCAGGTACCAGTGACACACCTTTCAGAAATGCAGAGCCGACTGCCAGGCCACAGGCCTGAGCCAGGAAGAGAACTCGTCTAGGGATGACCTAACACAGCCTGATGATCCTGAAATTCAGACTGTGACAAAGGAGAATGGCAGACCTCACTGCACATTCCTGTGTCATGAAAGTCCATCCCAAGATGCACTGAAGTGAGGAATTGAACGGGCAGAGGTGACAGGTACTTGCTTACCTGGAGAAGCTCACCTACACAATGTCAAATTTGTGAACATGTCGGTGGAGTCTGAGTTCTGTTTCTGCTTTCTTCTTCATTCTTTTCAACTGTTGACATCCATTAAAGAACTCTGTCTGGGGACTGGAGAGATGGCTCTGCAGTTAGGACCCTTGCCTGCAAAGCCTAATGACCTGGGTTTGATTCCCTAGAGCCTCTATAAACCAGATGCACAAGGTGGCGCACGCATCTGGAGTTTGTTTGCAGTGGCTAGAGGCCCTGGCACACTTATTCTTTCTGTCTCTCTCTTTCTCTCTCTGTCCCTCTCTGCTTGCAAGTAAATAAATAAAAACATTAAAACCACACATGCCTGGGGCTGGAGAGATGGATCCCTGGGTAAAGTGTTGGCTGTGAAAACAAGAGAGCTTAGTTTGCATCCCATCCCAGCACCCGGATGAAAGTGCTGGACACAGTGACCCGTGCCTGGAATGCCAGAAGTGGGGAGGCAGAGACAAGAGTGTCCCTGAGGCTACTGATTGGCTAGTCAAGCTGGTGAGTTCAGCAACAGACCCTGTCTCAAAAAGTAAGATGGAGAGTGGCTGAAAAAGGTGTCACGTGCATGCCCACACATATGTACCCATACATCACAAATTTAGATGCACACACACACACACACACACACACACACACACGCATGCACGCACGCACGTGCATGCAAAAAGAAACAAGCAAACAAAAACCAACCAAAACCAAAAACCAACCAAGGGGATTCAGTGGAGAGAGACTTGGAGGGTGGGGGAGGGGATTATGATCACGGTGTATTGTTTGTATTTATGGAAATTGTCAGCAAAGTCATCAGTTAAAAAAATCAACAACTAAGTGTCAATCAAGAGCCTGATGATCTTCTGGGCAAGTTCAATGACAAGAGAAGACTCACCTGTCTAGTCAGAGACCTAAGACCCCGCCTCTTCTTCACTGAACACACCTGCAAGGCCTTAAACAGTGGCTCCATCCGGGACCAGCTGAATGACCTAGCAGAGAGTTCATCTTTTCCTGCCTTTCGTGTAAAGTAGAGCTAGTAACAAGTACTTGTGAGGTACCAGAGAGGAAGGGCCACTGGCCTCGTCATCCATGACAAAGGTGCTGAGTAACCAAATCTGGCTTCCTTACTCCATGAGTGTTCCACCACCTCCTCCTGACACCCGGCTGGGCCCTGCTGCATTGAGGGTGGTTGGGGGATGGGCACCGGAAGCTGTTGCTTCACTCACACTGTCATGTATTATGCACCTGCTGTATGAGCCGAAAACCAATGGCAGCTCTTGTAATCCTTGCACCGTGTTTACCATTTAATCTCAATGAGACATTGCTTCCTTCTTCTAGATGAAGTGAATGAGGATTAAATAGGGTTGGCTATTTTCCCAGGGCTCCACAGATTATATAAGCATAAAGCAAAAATTCATCCCAGAAAGGGCTGGAGAGATGGCTCAGCAGTTAAAGGTGCTTGCTTACAAAGCCTGATGGCCCGGGATTCAATTCCCCAGCACCCATGTAAAGCCAGACGCACAATGTAGCACGTGCATCTGGAGTTTGTTTGTAGCAGCAGGAGACCCTGGCGTGCCCATTCTCTCGCTTCTCTCTCTCTCTCTCTCTGCCCTTCTCCCTCTTGCAAAGAAATCAAAAACAGTTCTTTTTTTAAAAAAGAATTCATCCAGGAAAAGGTTCCCAGAATTGATAAGCATCATTTGGTTTATGGTGTGTGTGTGTGTGTGTGTGTGTGTGTGTGTGTGTGTGTGTGTGTCACAGTGCTCCTGTCAATGTGAAGACCAGGAGAAAGCCTCGGGTGCTGGACCTTGTCTTCCACCTTGTTTGAGACAGGGTCCCTTGTTCACCACTGCACACAGCAGGCTTGTATGAGTTTCCAGGGATTCAAGGTTCTCCCGTCTCCGCTTCCCATCTTGCTTTCCATGGATTCTGGAGCGCTGAACCCAAGACATCGCACTTGCACAACAAGTGCTTGGCCCACTGAGTCGCCCCAGTCCCCGTGAGTAGCTTTCCATTTAGCAGGGCCTTTAAAGGGGCATTGTCAGTGCTGTTCAGCATTCTTGGGACAGGAGAACTGCCCTTCCCCTATTCCATGGTTTCCATTAGGTCTGTAGACTACAGGTCCTTGTCCAGAGCCATCCAACACTCCCAATACAGACTGGATCAACAAGACGAAGGAGGGTGGAGTCCCTTCTCTGGGTGGGTATATATCCACGTGGAGTGGCTTAGTCAGGTCTGTTAGAGCCATGTTTCCCATCATGGGACCAAGGCTTTTCTTCAGTAGAAGAGCATGAATTTACAAATATATATATATATATATATATATATATATATATATATATATATATATATATATATATATATGAAATAGGGGGCTGGAGAGATGGCTCAGTGGTTAAAGGTACTTGCTTGCAAAGCCTCACATCCCGGGTTTGATTCCCCAGTACCCACATACATCCAGATGCACTAGGTGGTGCATGCATCTGGAGTTCATTTGCAGTGGCAAGAGGCCTTAGCGTGCCCATACTCACTCTCTCTGCCTGCCTCTTTCTCCCTGTCTCTGATCTGTCTATGTTTGCTTTTCTCTCTCTCTCTCTCTCTCTCTCTCTCTCTCTCTCTCTCTCTCTCTCTCTCTCTCTCTCTCTGAGAGAGAACTAGAATGAGATCTGGCCACTGAGAATCCTTCGACCCAGTGTGAGAGGCCAGGGTTCCCTTAGCGCCCACTGGGAGCGCTGTCTTTCTCATCTGCATCCGAGGAAGCCTGACCAACACCACAGGCAGGGGGCACGAGAGGCAGCCGAGGAGGACAGCTTCACAAGCAAGGAGTGAGCTGCTTCTTAGCAAATAAAAGGCATTCCAGCTGACAATGCACCCAAAAGTCACGTCAGCAGGAAAGCATGCTAGACCCAGATGGACTCATTTCTCAGTGTGGAAACTGATTTGCAACTCTGTGAGGTAACTGACTGGGGCTGAATTAAGTTCATTAGCCTCCCGCTTTCCCAGGACTCTTCCACCCCACAGGGCCTGCCTGGATGGGGGTGGATGGTCAGGTGGATATATATGTAAATGGACGCACGGACACGGGTGGATACATACAAAGTTGTGAATGGGTAGTGTATTACTTTTGCACCACTTTGACCACAGTGCTTGACAGAAACAAAGAGGAAAGCTTTATCTCAGCTGATGGCTCAGAAAGCCCGGCCCATCGCGGTGGGGAAGGCATGGCGGTGGGAGTGTGTGGTAGAGTCCACTCCTATCATGGCTGAATGCAAAGCAGAGCATCCAAACCAATGGCTGGCTCTAACTTTCAAAGGCCCCCTCTACCCACCCACTGCCACGACCCAAGTCCCACCTCCTCAAGACCCCACCATCTCTAACAGCACCGCCAGCTGCGGACACAGGTGTTCAGAACATGAACTCACGGGGACTATTTTACATACAGGTATGGATCAATCAATGATCGATAGAGATAGGTTTTTCCGCTATACAAGTGAGGACATTAGAAAACAGAGGTGAGGGCTG
>PVHP010033241.1:0-19764 GCA_004024765.1 Zapus hudsonius | reverse complement strand
AGAGGGGGGGAGGGGCTGCGTACAGATGCCGATGAAGAAAGAATATTAATACAAGGAATAAAATAAAAAGAAAACAACAGAAAGAAGAAAAAGAAAGACACACCTATGCCTGGGAGGGGCGGGACGGCGGGAGGGTGGGGGCTGAAACACAAGAAAAGCCACGCCGCCAAAGGAAAGCCGCGCGGAGGGAAAGCCAAAGCCTCAGGCGCCGGCGTCTGCCGACTGGCCGACCCTGCCTGCCTGGAGGACTCACTGCCTTTTTGCGAGCTGGTCAACGCTGGTGGCCTCCAGTCCTACGGATCCTGTGCTCTGAGGTGCCTGGATTCAGCGGGCAATCGCAGCTTGTGTCCACGCTCTGGATTCCTGCTGTATCCTCTGGCCCTTATTCCCCGAGAAGTGTGCGGCGTGTTTACTAGTCAGCCATCTTTTCCTCCAGCAGAAACAAAGACTTTTAATTCAGTTGGCATCAGACATTCATCTTGGTAGATCTGTGTCATGGTTTGATACAGGTGTCCCCTACAAACAATTGAATGTGTTCTGATAGATCGATCCTCAGCTGATGGCAGTTTGGGTTTTACAACCTCAATGAAGCAGTGTTGTCGGGGGCGGGCTTCTGGGGTTATAAGCCAGCTTCCCCTTGCCAGTGTTTGGCACACCTTCCTGCCGCTGTTTGCAGTGCTGTGGCAGAGGTGATGTCCAGCCCTCTGCTCATGCCATCATTTTCCCTGCCAGGATGGAGTCTCCCCTCGAGTCCATAAGCCAAATAAACCCATTCCTCTACAAGCCACTTTTGCTTGGGTTCTTTCTGTGCAGCAACTAAGAAGTTGACCGCAACAATCTGAAATCTTTTCTAACTGTAGAACTATTGTTACTTAGCCTTAAAAGAAGACTGTGAAGAATTCATTTAGAAATAAGTGCATAAAGACTAGGCACTCACATTTCCCTCAGAAAAGTTGTAGAGCATGATATTCTTCTGATAACTTGAAAATTAAAACAGATACCAGAGGCCCTATCCTAATGGGATAATTACACCCAGAAATAATTTCAATACAATTCAACACAATAAAAGAAGAAATTATCTTAGAGTGTGTTAATGCTATATGCATTATATATATTCTATCTTTATATTTATATATATTTATATCTTTATATTCTATATATATTCTATCTTTGTATCAGCTCAGTGGGGTTAAGGAAAACTGCCAGCATTTGTTTTTGTTTGATGTCTGTATACTGTGGTTTGTGAAGCTGTATGACACTCTACCATCTCCAAGAATAAGGAAGAATGCTGGTGGTCTACATCTTCACAAATGTGGAGAGTTCCACTATGCTAAAAAATAATTCAATGATTTAAAAAATTGTTTTTTATTCTTTTTCATGATATTGCCCATTTTTTGACATGTCTTTATCTGAGTGCCAGGAGAGCTCTGTTTTTAATCTTTAATCAATTTCACTCTTCTTTCTGTCGCTGTTCTGAAGAACAAGTAAAATTCTTCATTTCTTTAGCCTTTAACACTTTTTATTTCTTTTTCAAAAAATACTGATTACATCAGCCACTATACTCAAAATGGTTCTTTCTGCAGGGGGAAACTTAATAAAATTCTAAGCCTTTTCCAAGCTTTCAGTCTTATATCATGTTTACTTCAGGTAAACATCTTTATTTAACTGAAAAATCCAAAGCTTTCTACAGAAGTGCTACTTTCCACATAAATGTGCTCCATAATATTTCAGCCTCTAAAGAAAACTTTGGATATTTTAGAAATTGAGTGTTAACATAGTAATAGATTAGGGAGGAAAATTTAGGCCTATGAATTTGAAATGTTGCAAACAGATAGTTAATGCAAGTTTTCCAAAGACATTTCTAAAAATTTTCTCCTCTATACAGAAAACCTTAAAGGGAAACCCAATGTATGAATATAGACGTATTCCATAGTTTAAAAAAATAATTAAAGAATAAAAGCTCATTTGAGGAAAAATGCATAGTTTTCCTTAAAATGGTAAATATGTAAAATATTATTCTGTATGACTGAGAAGATTATCTGCTACAATCCCACTGCCCCAGGAAGGAAGGAATGTGATCTTCCCCATAAAGTTTTCTAAATATCAATGGTAGGTATTGCTAGTATCAGCCATTGCATGTTAGTTTTACCTTTATAAAGAGTATTTATTTTTAGATCTTGTAAACTGAGTGGTTCCACTGTTAGATATAGCTATTTGCTAAAGCTTCAGCAGTATAGGGTGGAAAATATATACGGCTGTGTAATCAAGCAATCTTCTTGAGTTATTTCACTTCAAATCACTAAAAGTTCAGTAAAATATATTCTAGAAAATACAGGAAAGTGCTGGAAAATATGAAGAAGTAGCAACAATACTTTCTGTAACGAGAAACCCAAAAGCACTCATCAAAAGGGAACTGACTACATAAAAAATAAAAAGTATGTTGTAATGCATTCCAGTAACAGCTTTATGTTAAACAATTTAAGATGTGACATATTTAATAATTATTTATACTTGAAAAAATATTAAACAATGTTATCAGAAAACATAATGCAAAAAGATAAGCGAAGAAATGCAAATAATTCTTCCTACATGGCAAATGGATGTTTTACAAGATCAATTGCTTTGAAGTACTTGTGGAATAAATATATAATTTTAGTGAATATAGCATTTGAAATAGTAGCATAGGAGGTAACCCTGGGTGTCTTAGCCAGCCCTGTGTATAGAACCTGCATATGATGTCTTGTGGAATGTCAGCAGTCTCTCACCGATCTACCAATTTGGAGATAGAAAAAAATAAAATCAAGGATAGGAAGTGGTTCAAGTATTGAATTGACATGCATTCTCTGAGACACAATATCATGGTCAGACTTAACAAGTAGTGAGAGTTAGCCACAGTCTCTAAATCAAAATGTGACCAGCACTAAGAGAGCTATCTGAGAGGGAACTGGATTCTCTCTCAGTTTCAGCATGGTCATTTGATGTCCTGTGGCTACAGGCTGTGGTGTCTTTAGCCATAGGGACTTATCTATTAGCTATTCTAGGTGTTCATGTTTTGGGAATGGCCAGGATTATTTTGGGGAACTTGTGTATCTCCCTGAACAACAGCTCACTATTGTGGGAAATCCAATTCTGATTTACTGGTCAGAGCCCATGTTTTTAGTGCTATGCTTTATCCCTCTTCTATGGGACTCTCTTGTTCTGGTCTCCCCGCCCCTTATTGAGCATAATGAGTTGTAGAATGGTATCCAGGATGGAAGGTTTCAATGAATGGATACATGTCACTCTCAGTTTTGTATATTTGCCAGCCCCTCTCCTCCCTTCCTCTACCCCCAAGATCTGCCCATCCTTCCTTCCTTTCTCTTTCTTTCTTTTTCTCTGTTATCTTTCTTTATTTCTTCTTTCTGTTTACCATTGACTGGCTGAATAGCCATTCCTCCCTCCTTTCTTTTTTCTCTTTTTTTTTCCTAGCTTGTTCTTGTAGAATGTCCAGACTTTTGATACTTACTATGTTTTACACTTTTAACTGAAGCTGGCCCAGGTTAGGAGCTACATATGAGAGAACACTTGCAACCTTTGTCTTTCTGAGCCTGTGTGACCTCACTTAGCATGAGTTTTTTCCGAGTCCCTCCATTTTTCCTGAAAATTTGGTTATTTCATTTTTCCTTTACTGCTGAATAGAATTCCATTGTATAAAAGTACTAGGTCTTCATTAACCATTCATTTATTGATGGTCATCTGGGTTGATTCCATAATGGTTGCCAACATTTTGCCCTTGGTTGGAGAAGCTTTTATTTTACAGGTGGCAGAGAATACTGGGAAGATCCAAGATCCATCAGTTCAATAAGAGGAGATAGCCAGCTACTCACCATGAGATGAGTCACCTTCTTCACCTTTCCTGGGGTCCAGGACAAACAGAAGAATCAGATCGGCTACATGTGTATTCCTCCTATCAATAGCCTGACAACTGCATTCAGGGAGACACCAGAAAACATGGAGACTCACTGAAACATAGCAAAACAAAGAGAGAGCACTGAACACGAAAACAGGACTGCTAACCCACCCAGGCTCAGGAATTGCCGTGGAAGAGGGGTCCTGGGATTAAAGAAATGCAGTGATTATAATATTTGGGCAAAATGATAAAAACCTAGATGGGAACCTTGGTCACAACAGAACCATGGATGGGGACGATACTCATTGCATTTAGCAAGTAAGTAAACTGACTACATCAAGAGTCTGAGTCTTTACATTCCAGGAAGGGAACATGTGTCTTCATCTCTTTTCTTAAAGGAGAGTATCTTCCCTAGGTAGTCCAAACCAAGTTCAAATGCCTAAGTTCAAACCTTCTCCCCCTTTGCTTGAGAGGAGCTGGGATTACTTGTAATACCACAGTCCTTTGTAAAATGTCTTTTCCACATCATTGAAGAGAAGCAGGGAATAATCTGAGGATTTGCAAATCAAGGATCTCAAGGCAAGACAGATTTTTAACACTCAATGAGTAATCAACAATTTAACTGACAGGACTAGAGAGAAGTAAATTTTACTCAAAATCAGGAGCTTCTTATTTTATTTGTAGTGCAGTCATTGGAGAAGACTATAAATATTTTTAAATTTTTCTGTTCTTGGATTGAAAAAAAATCAAGTTCTGTAACTTCCAGGTTTTAGTTAGTTGAGATTTTTATTATGTGTATCTCTGCTTGCTTGATTGTTTTCCTTAAGTTTTCCTCAGACACGATGCTTTTTCTTTTATTGTGTTTTCACAAGCCACATCTTTATCCTAAGAAGGACATTTAAATGTTCAAGTGTATTCTCCAAGGGCAGTTACCCATCCCACTTAATGTTATCCAGGAACTTAAGGAGTAAGTGCTCTACTTAATCATCATAGTCGCTGATAAAGTAATGGAGCCAGGACAGATGCTGAAGCTTCACTCTGTATCCACCCCCACCCCTTGGAGCAGCACTGAGCGATTAATGACTACTCTTCCAGTGTGACCTTCTGAGCAGGTGCACACCCATGCTGTAATAGCAGGATCTCACGTCTGCCTTCCTGCTCCCCAATTAATGTCATATGAGACTGAAATAAAAGCTGGACTAAAATAAAGATCTTATATCTATTGTTTTTTTTTTTCTTAACCAGAGGATCTGTCATTCTGTCCCGGAGAATTAGATTAGTCTGATGGGATTTGTTCTTCATAAAGATACTTTTAAACACCCCACCCCACCCCAAGAGCTTCTGTTTGCAAGATGAGAACTGGTAAGAGGAAATAGGACATATCAAGCTTTGTGATTCAAAACATGGCCAAATATTTCCTGGTGTCCTTTTGAAATCAGGAAAAATGAAATATAATGTGACTTTTTGGTAGTAACATCAATGTACATCCATAAATTTTCTCATCATTTTCTCTGACTTTCTGCATAAATCTCATGGAAAAGCCTTGTTGTTCATTTATTTGTCATTTTATTTTCTTTACACATTTTACAGATATGTGGGGAGGTATAGATATAACTCTAAAACTGTAAATGGGTCAAAAACTTCAAACTGGACTACAGAGAAGGAAACAAGCATGATTAAATGTATTTCAAGAGAAAGATATTAACAATAAGCTCATTGGAGTAACCCTAATTAGAAGTCAATGATTTTTGTGTGTTTTCCACTAATTGTAAGAAACTATTATTATGACTACTATACTAAAAAAAAAATACACAACATTTAGAGGGGCACTTACCTAGAGCAAAGCTCTACCACAAGACAATTAAAAAAGAAAAAAAAAACAGGCATGTTATGTAAAGTACTTAGGTTATAACATTTGTAGATACACACACTGATGTTGCACCAGTGATTGAAATAATGTATCTCTTCAAAATTCAAACAAAGGAATGTGCCCCTCTACCATACTCTAGGTGTTGAAGCAACAGAATCACTTTGAGTTTGTGACAATCCTGGGCTGCATAGAAAACCCTGTTCCATAAACCAAACAAAACCCTAGACATTCAAATAAATGAAAGTAAATATTAATTGTGACACATGGTCAAGAAAAAAATTAACTGTTAAATATCAAGTTATTTATTAAAAACAAAAGCATGACAGATTTTCCCCCTTCTATCAGTAAATGTCTACCAAAGGTTTCCTATATTGCAAACATTATGGGAAAAGCTCTCTGTGTCCTCAAGGGGTTGTTGTTGTAACAAGAAGAGATAAGGCACAGACACTTAGGTGAAAAAAAAAATATAGTGTGAAGGCATCAGTGACTGATGGGGAGAAAATAAAGCCAAGAAAGTGGTAGGAGTAGAACAAAGTCATGTAAACAGGGTCAGCAGGAAAGGCTTCACAGAGCAGGAAATGAAGAAGGTGAAAGTGAACTATGGGGTTAAATGAGCAAAATTATATTCAGGAGAAAGAATATCAAAGAATAAAGAATATTGTCCTTTAATTAAAGCGTTTTGCTACTCTGATCTCAATAATGGAGCTGATAAAAAGGAACATTTAAGATCACTGCCATCTGCACAGATGCTAATTAATTTTAAAACAACATTGTTTTTGTTTGCCCAGCATAGATCACAAATAAGTCCCAGAAAATATGTCCTGTAATAAATTTATACAGATCATTCTTTCTTGGCAAATACAATTTTATTTAAGAAATATTAATTTTTAATATTTTAATGGGATTCATCTATTAGGAAAAAAAACCCTGAAAGATAGTTTCCTAATTTATCATTTATATTTTGAGGGATAATAAGCAGGGAAATTTTACCCTATGGAGTTACATACAGACACATGCATCCCACTGACCACATTTCTGGCATTAAACACTTCCATAACACAAAAGTGTTGGAATGTAATCATCTTAAATTCAAAAAATGTTAACTAATTCACCCTGTGAAATCTTAAAATATCTATGAAATAGCCAAGTAAGTAATTTGAAACAAGTATGTTTTACATACTGGAAGAAAAAGAACACATTTGTCCTATTTAGAACCGCTTAAATTCTAAGGCTTAATGAACTGAAAAATCACTCAACTCAATTGGCAAATGCATACTATCTTTTTTCACCTACTCTACTTTCCCCCTTAAAATTAAGCCTAGAAAGTTACTATTGGCAGCAGTACAAAGGAAAATCTATAATGTAGGGCACTTTTCAAGGTGTGTCAATTTTAAAGGCTTAAAAACAGTGCAATTTTTATGGAAAGTGAATGGTCTTATCCTTTTTACAATTTCAATGTCTGATTGAATCAACTCAAGCATTCAATCCATCATATTATAGGTAAGGCCAGCTAGAACATGAGTAAATTGTCAGGTTAACCTTCTGTGGATGTAATTGACACAATGTATTATCCAAATTGTATGAAAGGACATTGGCATAAAGTTTGGAATTTTAAAAAAAGGCTGAGATGATGTCCTCCTAGGTCATGGGCTTAATGGGGTCAGAACATCCTATGATAAGATGGTAATTGACAAAGAAATAATGACCTTCAGTTAACATGGTGGAGAAAGGGAAAGAAACAACAGTGTGTTGCATTCACTGGCAATTGACTTGCTCTAACTATAAATTATAGACAAAAGGAGAAGGGCTTAATACTAAGTGGCTGATGTTTAATTACTCACGTGATAAAGGAAGAAATGTCACTGGTATATTTATGCCATCCTTTTTGTTTGAATTTAAAAAAAGGCTGCATGGGTTTTAAGTTCATAAATGTTTAAGCACTTTTTCAAAAAAAAATGAAAGTAATATTGTTTTATTAAAAAAAGAATTTTTGAGACTCCCATTCTAGACAGTCTGTTTTTTAACAACAAACTATTCCTGTTAACATATATAGAAAATCATCCATGTCATAGTTGAAAAAAAAGTACATGTGACAAAATAAATGGCAAAGAATTAAAGCAATAAATAAACATTGGAATCCTGTAAGAATCTCCATAAAGCAAAACTAGAAAAAATTTGCACAAGTTTTTATTCCATACTTTAAAAATTACCAAATATGATAAAAATTATAATTATACTACCTACACCTACCTCTAGCAGTCTTAGACACGGAGCAAATTTCAGCTGAGTCCACTATTAATTGGCTAGCATTGATTGCTGATAAAATATTACTTCTGTAAGAAGACTCTGCAAGTTTGCTTCCATTTAACAGAAAAAATGTATAAAATGTTCTCTTCTCATTCCATGTGGTGGTTTGAATATAAAATTTCTGCCATAGGCTAATATTCTTGAACATTGTCCCTGGATTTTTGAGAAGAGTGTGGCGCCTTTAGAAGGAGAATCCTTGTAGGAGGAAGAGTATGCCTGGGTTTGGGGGTAGGGCTTGGGTTTCCAGAAACCACAACTCACCCCTCTCTCCTACCTCCCTGCTGATGTGACCATGTGTCACTGGCTTCACAGCCATGCTTTCCCCTCCATCATGGCCTCTACACTCTTGTCTTTCCTGAGCTGCTTCTGGTCTACTGTTTTGTCTCAGTAATGAAAAAGTGAGCACAAAATCAGGCAACAGATACAAACTGGAGTGGTGTGCCTGAGAAAGGTCAACACGTCATCATTACATTAACCAGCTAAGACCAGCAGGTTGTCATCAATTACCAAATAATGGACAGGTGATATGCAAAGAAAAAGAATACCTATCTGAGGTAAGTCAGAGGCAAAATTCTTCAGTATTAGATCAATGATGTTTTTTGTGATTACAGATATATTAAAATATTTCTTTTGAGATCATGAAGCCAGGATAGACAAGATGTCATGTATTTTCTATCCATTACTTTTACATTCTGTGAAACTAAATTCTTATTATCACAAAACACATCATTAACATCTATCTATATTAGTGCAAACACTACATATATAATTTGGATAAAATAATGAGTTTTGGGAAAGGTAGATCATGGGCCGAAAATAAGGAGGCAAACAGTATTAGTAATCCTTATGTATATAGTTCCAAGGAATATCCAATGTCTTTGTTGAAATGGATTTAAATATAAAAGAATATATAAGTGCTCCAAAATACCTTAATTATATGTGTATTATTTAACATTCTGCCTGAAAGTTTATAAAAATTGGAAGAAGAATCTTTTTATCTAATCAAGTACTTTCTAAATAATATGACTGCCGGCTGCATGACCTATGTAGTTACCAATTCTGGTATTTAATTTACATCATTAATTTAGCTTGTAATACAGGCTTTAATTAAATATTTTCAGTAAGATTATAGAAAACGTGAAGGAAATCAGTTATTTATTTACCAACCTTCCATTGTTAAAATCTTATAGTGAAACTTGGATATGACTGTAAACCAAACAAAATGTCATGAAAAAGAAACACATCAAACGAAATCAATCTTGTTGCATTGCAGGTATTGCTGTTAATGGCGTATTATGACATAACATCCCCGATGATGTCATTAATAGGCTATGAACAGATGGATGCTAATACCCTCCTCATGGGACTTCCTTAACCTCACTCATTTTTCCTTGACTCTTAGGAACTTTCTAATGTGTAAAGTGATATGTGTTATGCAAGGACCTTGACTGCACTGAAATTGTCCTGTGTATCTGACACCCATAAATTTAAAATTATTTATTTTTGTTCAATTAATAACTCCAAAGTGAAGCATGGTGCTCCACACATCTGTGACTTCAGTACTTGAGAGATACATCAGAAAACTTAGGAATTCAAGTTCATCCTTGGTTATATAAGTTCAAGGCTATGTGATCCTATCTCGACAAAACAAAACAAAAACCTTAACAATTAAAAACAAACCAAAGATACATATATATTTATACCAGTATTCACTCTAGGTAACTGGGATCACAAGTTATAATAGCTCTGTTGTAATCAAAATTTTGGAGAATTTTTTCTACGCAAATTGTTGAAACTCTTTCTATGCTATATCCCCCAAATTCAGATAAGAAAAATAGTGACTCCAGATCTTGGTTATTTTATATCTGAGTAAATCTTTCAACTGAAATAGTTAGGAAGAAAATTTTGGCAACAGCAGGCATGAATGACTAGATTGTTTTCACTATCTTCTGACAGGATATTTCCTTCCTAAAGGAAGGAAAATATAAAATAGTTTTTATATCCTGTTTACTAGACAAAAATAAATTTTACAGATATATGCATAAATTTATATTTTAAAAGCTGATGCAATTACTTACATAAATTAAGTAAAAGTAATTTACTGAAAATAATCTATATCTAAACTCTATACACTTTCAGGTGCACCTATATATGATTAGATGTAGTCATGTGCTGGTTCAGAGAAGTAAGACTTGGTGAATACAATGTCTATGGTAACAGCTAGTACAATGTCCTGCTCGAATAAACAGCATTGCTATAAGTAGCCAAAACTTCCTAAAGTGATAGGCATTTTAACAACTTATGAATCCTCTTGACTTTCAAGGTTAGGTTTCCCAGTGTCTTACATTGTGAAAAAATGTTTATGTCGTGACAGCATTATATTCCAGACTCACAATACAAACTATTTTTTTTTTGCATCTCTTTGAGTCTTCCTCAATGTGACACACTGTGTACAGCACAAGTTTTCTCTGTGAGTTGTCATACAGCATAGTTTTAAGACATCACACATCCCTTCCATGTGAAGACCCTCAATCACTGTGGAAAGGGAGGGAGGGAGAGAAAGAGAGAGAGAGAGAGAGAGAGAGAGAGAGAGAGAGAGAGAGAGAGAGAGAGAGAGAGATTCTAAAAGTTCTAAAATGCCCTCTCCTAGGAAACAACCAGCTGCAAATTCAAGGTCAAGGTCCAGACCTCAAGCTGGCATGTGACCAGGCTCTCTCTAGAGGATATATCAGTGCTATGGGACCATAGCTCATGATCCACATGATCATTTCTACTTAGAAAAATACAATAGTCCTCATGCCCAGAGTCAATGAACAAGGTGTGTTGAGGCGATGTGCCTTGAGTGTTTGGCGTTGATAGCCTTACTTTCCTTGAACTGCTCTAAATGCAAAGATCAACAATTGCTTGGACAGAACTCTGAGTCAACGACGACGTGGCCTGCACAGTCCTGACCATTCCAGAGTGATCTTGAAGTGCTCTGTTGGTAGAAGAGGACTCGTGCACAGATAAAAGTCCCTGCAGGGAAACAGGTGCTTTCAGAATTGGCTCAGATATGACCACTAACAACCTTTGGAGTACTGGCTCAGGGACAAGCACTAACTCACTTTTGGAGTTGGTGCAAGGTCACAAAACGAACCATTTCTCTTTCCTTATCTTTATTAGGGCTGGAGGGAGTGGTTGATGATCTTTAATGCCCTTTCTAGCTTCAAAATTATAGACCTTCATGAGTCTCTCAGGAGACTACCCTTGTATTATCCTTTCCAAATGTGCTGGGATGCCAGAGACCAGCAGGGGCTCCCAGCAGTTAGAGGAAACAGCAAATCATTACTCATTTCCTCTGTTTATGATGCTCAGTTTGCTCTGCCCAATTCAATGGAAAACAGCAGCTGTTCTGAGGGACTCACGGTTTATGAGGAGTAAGAAAGGGAGCTTTAGGACAACATTCTACACTACAGTCCTAAAAGCAAGAGCTCTCAAGAGAGGCGTGACAAATTACATAACTACTATCCCTGCCAAAGTAAAATTGACTTGGTAATGCTTTTGGTCTCTGTATTTGTTTCTGTTAATCATCTTTCTTATGTGTTTTAATAAAACTTATAATACCCTTATATTATTAACTAGACCATATTACAAGTATATCTTTCATCCAATAAAACTAACAATCAAGTCTATAGTATATATTGTTGTTTCACTCTATCTTCAATTGTTAACACAGTGTTTGACTTATAACAGAAACATTGATAAATATATATAGATATAAGTATTCAAATCAATATCCATTCATGAGGTAACATACATTTCCTTAATATGCAATTGCAAGTCTTTAATTCAAGTGTTAATATTGATATCCTAAAATAGGATTTATAAAATTATTTTATTATTACATCATTAGATGATAGCCTAATCTTCCACAGAAAGGTTTATTTTGCTTACTATAAATGTAAACTCATACATTAAATATGAACAAGTCTCTTAAATTATAATTTGTATGATACCCTTGATATACAAGGCAATATTTTAAAGAGGTTCATATTAAGTAGTAAAATAATAACAAAAAGAAAACCACGTTGTGCTGAATGTTTATTTCTATTGGATATAACTCAGGAATCTAGTTTGTAAGAAAAATTTACAATTAGAAGATGCTAACAATGCCTAAAAATTATTTCTATATTTTAGTTTGTCCAAATAAGTATAATTTACTTATTGCTTGATCCAACATAAACTTCGATGAGGAGATTAGTTAAGTGTTCCTACCCAGGATTAGTTAACAATAAACCAAACAACCTGCTAACTAACCTATGAGAGTTTAAGATAATGGTTTGTGGAACAGAATGGTAATGAGCTTCTTTCAGGCAAATGTTAAATTACAATATTATTCACTCTCATATTTTATGTGAATTTTCAGGCACCAAATCACATATCAATGTTTTTTAACCTTAAGTATTATTTCTCTCTATTTTAATTAAATGTTCTTATTTGTGAAAGAATGTTTGGCCAATGAGAAATACTATATATTTTTAATATATTTCCTGATTTTTACATTATGAATCAGTGGCAAACAGAGCTAATTTTAAATAAATCCTCAAAACTTTGAGGAAGATATCTACCAAAATACAAAATACACTGTTTTTAAGATTTCTTACTTTTGTGTTCAATAACACCCAATGAGCCATGAAATGAAATAGGTTAAAATAAAAAAATGGACTATTCTTCTAATTTAAAATACAGATAATCAACATTTTGGCAGATTTGTACATATATACATATGTAAATATGAGTATATGATTCCATTGGATTATTAGTTTTTGAATTGTGTTGTGTATATCTATAAACCACTGAGCATATTAAAATGCAGAGATCTAGTACTTTTGAGATACAAATTTAGTAGGATATGCATAGGGCCAAGCTATTTGTCTGAAAAATACCTTGCCTCATCAACCTATTGAACATTATTTTTTCTAAAATAACACAGAAGATTTTTTAGCATGTTAAAACCACTCATGGACTAAAAAGCACTGCTTTTATGAGTGGCTGGTGGCACTAACCTGGTCCAACACAAAGATGAAACAATACTCAGAGATGGGAAAAAATGTTCCCACTAAGCCTAGTAAGATGAGCTGAAAATCTGAGAGCAAAGTCCTTCCAGAGGCTAGGAGGCAAGCCGGCAGCAGGGGCAGCTTCCCTGGCCTCCGTCCACATCACTGCTATGATCTGGAAAGCCCATCCCAGCTCCTTTAGCTCTTTTCCTGATGCTGGAACCCTTCCTTAATATGTGTCTCCCTGCTTGAGCAGCATGCGGGTGTAGTTATTTTAAGGATCAGCTCTTCAAATCATTTTTTTCTGGGGGGACTGGAATATATATATATGTTTGCATTGCAGTTAGCCTGAATCTAAAACATAAATACAATAGTGGGCCTCTGGAAAAGCTAACTTCTTTCTTTGTTACAATTCATTCTCCTAACTTTCTTTTCCATGTGGCGCAAGCTTTGGAAAACAAATGTGATCATTATCAGGAACAGAAACCCAGAAAACCTTCTTTTTCTAAAAAAAATTCAATTATTTATTTTCAAGCAGAGAAAGAGGGAGACATACAGAGAGAATGGGTGCGCCAGGGCCTCCAGCCAGTGTAAATGATCCCAGATAAATCACTTTGTGCATCTCACTTTACATGGGTACTGGGGAATCAAACTAGGGTCCTTAGGTTTTGCAGGCAAGTGCCTTAACTGCTGAGCCATCTCTCCAGCCCAAGCCTTCTTAATAGAAAAGTTTATTTTCTGCCTCCAAACATGCGTACCCCCACACCCATTAGTTACTCCTTTTGATTACATACTTGCAGTAATACCTCAGGTACTTTTACAGATATCTCATTGACACTGACCATGGCAGGGTTGATAGTCCACCGTTCCCATAGTTATTTATCTTGAACAGCATCTTATTTCTTATTTTCTTGAATATCCTTATGTTGAACCATTAGGTACAGAGGCTTGGTAATTTTTTTATTGCTTTAACTAGAGAATAGACACTTAAATATTTTGAGCAAGTTCTGCATTTTTTAAGCAAGGCAACAATATTGTTTATCTAAGTGACATAAATCACACCAAACACAGGAATGTCTTTCACATGTTTTGCAACTTTGTAGGCAGGCATTCTGATGTGTTTTCAGTAATAATGAAGGGGAGCCTCAAGGGCCTAGAAACAGTTGACATCTTTAGATATTTCTTGAAAACAGAAATCAGGAATGGTAAAATTATTATTCTATATAATTAGTGAAAGCTTATAATATAATAAAGATTCTATAATAAAAGTCTGGTCTTTATTCACAGCAGAAGCATTTTCTGAAACTTCTGTTTAAGAATAAAAGGAAAGAGAGAAAGAGAGAGTGAGAGGGAGGAAAGTTTATAGTAATGGTTAGTATATTCTGAAAACTTATATACTAAGCATTCACTTATATGTTAATTAAAGCTTCTTTTCATCTTGGAAACCTTTTAAAGTCAATTCTTACCTCATTGTTGGGAACGAAGTTTCAGAAAACATTAGTATTTTAAAGTGTCTCAACAGTTATTGTCTAATTAAGACCTTATGGGAGAGTCATGGTTTCTCCTAAATGTAAATTAAATATGTATATCTTAGAGAAAAATAAGCTGTTTAAATATTTTCACTTGAATCCCAATAATTAACTCTAAATGTGTCTTGAACCTTTCCATAGCTCTTTCCCATTAAAAAAGAAGGCTTGAGATCAATATCTAGTGAAAGAATCACAAATTAAAACCTAGAGAAATAGAGTTGTACTGACAAGTTATAGAAAGCTTTGAAAATCCAAAATGCTTCAGTAGAACCCCAAATCCAAATGTATCTTTTATGTTATTGTTCAAGCACAAAGGTGTGCAGAATAAATCAGCAGTACAAAAGTCTGTTGAAAAATAAATTAAAATTTTAACTACCAACATAAATTAAATTATATACTCATTGAATTATAGTTATTTACAAGTCTCCAGTTCACATTGTTTACAATAACACATAAGAGACTAAAAATGATTAAGTGTGGCAAGATTTCAAATTTTGGGTAAGAAAGATTTTAATATTAAAGATTTTTCCCTAAACCCAAGATATGCTGGGATATTTTATATAATTATTTCCTAAGCTGACACACACTCGCAGACACACACAGATACACAGACACACACACACACACACACACACACACACACACACACACACACACATATATATATATAGAGAGAGATATATAGATATATTCATATTTAATTTTCTTTCTTTACATAATATCCTGAATTTGGACAGAATTATGGGGACTAACTTGATATGATGTATTTTTAGTGGAAATTGACTTTGCATAATACAATTCTATTTTTATCTTGCTCTATTTTGTTAATTATAGATTCAGAAACATGTATAAATTAAGCGAGAAAACTGGCTGGGTATTTTAATGAGTTTCTGGACTAGATGGTGTAAATTTAGAGATCTGAGTTTGAGAGTTGTTCTTGTTTTACTTGACTTACAAGCTAATCGTGTCAAGTTATCAAAGGGCAATCATAGGACACGTATAAATGCTAGATCAAGATAAATGTCTGTCTACTAATCCCTCCAATTCTCTTTTATTTTTCCTTTCTACATATAGCCCATTTGATCATCTGCACACTATTTTAAAATTTTCTCATTTACTTCTTTATTTCTCAATCTGTTGATTTCTTGATGTCTGTCTACTTAGTTTACAATTAGAAATATATTCTAAATTAAAGCTCCAGTTTCCTTTTATTTCCTGCTATATTTCTGGCCACAGGCAAAGAGGCATGTTCACAGAAGTTGCTCAGTACATACCTATGTAATGAATAATACCAGTAGAAACACGTAGGGAAAACGCATATATAGAATATCATTTAAAGATTAACATGAATCTGCACTATGTAACCAGGGTTTTGGGTTCAGGAAAAGTGCTTAAAAGTCTTTAAACTCCAAACCCAGAGTTCATGAATGTTTTTAACAAATAATTAGAATAAAACCGACGGCGAAGGATAATGTATGAACTAATACATTTTTATTTAGGAAAGTCAGGGATATGAAGGAGAGTCTGAATCCATGGTATATGAGTCCTTGTGGGAGTTGAACATGGACCTGGAAGGAACCTGAAAGGGGATTCATAAGATCTGGCAAAGAAAAGTATAGAAATCTTCTGTCATGGGGAAGGCAGGAGAGGTTAGGCAGTGCAAGGGAGACTCGGGTTCCCCCCTCATCTCAACCCAGCAAGGCCCAGATGAGAGGTGCTTATCAGAGCAGGGACCTGGAAGTTCAGGACAGGTGAAAAGCCAGTAAGAGGTCTTGTCCAACAGGAAAGGATCTATCTGGGGTGGCCTTTACATTCAAGCTCAGTTGAGCCTGAGAAAGTGAGATGATTGGTCTGGGCTGACTCAGGCATAAAAGCGAGATAGCTGATTGGATGACTAGATCAGGTGGTGAACTCTGTTTATACTGAAGCAGGCCCACTTTGGGCCCTCACACCTGAATGGTTACCCAACGCCCCCACAACTATAGATCTAAACCCTTCAGGATTTGGTAAGTTTTTTTGGAAAGGATAATGAATGCTTGGGGTTTTATGAACCATATGGTATCTGTCAATATGATTCAACTGTGTGCATAGATGTATGTCAAAGTAGCTATGGATGATGCATAAATGAATTTGTGCAGCAATGAATTAATAAAACATTGTTTACTAAAGAAGTGGCAGCCTCAATTAGGCCTAATGCTTGTGGTTGTTTTGGCTCTACAATCCTACAATCATCATTCAATTTAGAAGACAGTCAACATTCCATTTCTTTTATTGGGCAGCAAAAAGAGACATTGTGTGATATTTTGATAGTTGCCTGTACTGATTCTAAATACAGGTTTGAAGCTTTGGATTTTGTAAGAGATGTTATGCATAGGAAGTAAAAGCAATCAGGCAATAATATTATTATCTCCATGACAAAACTCACCTAAGAAAACCTCAAAATCACTGGAAGAAATCTCTTTACAAACAAGTTGTCACAACTTACCAACAAAAATGGCTATGTAAACTGCTTTTATTTACAGTGTAATGCCTTAGTAAAAACTTGTGTGTGATTAGCATTATGGAACAAAATCACATTGATTATTTTAAATGCAAGAAAGAAAAACAAATGCAACATGACAGTATGGCCCTTTTAAAATATTTATTGTGCTGAGACATTATATTACCTGTCCCATCTAAAAACAAACAGAAATGGAAAGCCTGTTAGCAAAAGTTTGATTTTTTTTTTTAAAGTTTGATTTTTAATTTCCTTTAACTTTTTGCATCCAGACTCTCTATTCTCTCTTGCCTTTACAGTTCAAAGTTTCTAAAAAGCAAAGCTGTATTCAGGACTTGAATGCCTGAAGTTGTCCCTCAGTGGATTTTTGTCTAATCCATGGAAACCACACATTTCCTAAACACTTCTCACAACAATGTACTTCAACTTTTGACTCCCTTCAAACTTCTGTTGAGGGCATTGCTTTGGTTTGGTGGCCATAAGAATCATTATTTTGCCATGTGCTTCTTCAATAAGCAATGACCCAATGTGCATATCATAACCCCATTCTTACTCATCAGAATTATTGTTCTACTGTGGCAAGTTCTCCCACAGAGAGGCAACACTCACTGCTTTACTGAACCAAGAAGCAGAGTATTTGAGAGCCATTAATATCCAATACAACACTACTATCATTATGACACTTTCTTAGAAAGAAAAAAGTTCTAACCAGAAATCACAATATAATAAGATTTAAAATTATTTTTAAATCTTATTATATTGTGGGTGGCACATTCCTTGGGTTGAGTTCCTCTACTGTATGAAACAGAGAGAGGTGGCTGATGATCAGCATTCATTGCTTTCTGCTTCCTCGCAGTGGGCTGAACGTGGCCAGCTCTGTTTCAAGCTCCTGCCTCCATGCCTTTCCCACCATGATGGAATATAACCTATGTTGAATAAACTCTTCTTCCTTTAGATTGATTTACTTCATGATCCAGCAACAAGAAATTAACTAATACACAGCTTTCTATTGTCAATGGTTATCATTCATTTTTAACAGTAATTTTATCATGTGTTCATTCATGTATAATAAAACCTCTCTTTGCAGGTTTATTGATCTCTACCATGGACACATGCGATCATTATTGAGTTAGCAATTTTCATTATCTTGGTCTCCAAATGTACACAGCATAGCCCTTCACAGAAGGGGCTCTATAAAAGTTCCATGAATGAAGAAATCTCCTATTCAGATCCCTGATATTAATAACTTAAAATATCATCCACAGCCCATATTCAATTCAATCTTGTACACCAAATTCATCCCATTTTCTTTTCCTTGCATGACCCAATCAGCAAAGAGATTCAATGGAAACTCTCTTCTATGGAGTGTGAAGAATTTTAGAGGTTTCATCCTTTATGTAAAAAACACATCACAGACAAATATGCTTCTTGGGAATGTATGACTATATCACGCAGTGCACATAAAGAATCGGTTTTCTGGTTTTTAAAAGCCTGGAAAATATGACAGGCTACCCAAGAATGAATAGTGCTTTACTATTTTTCACCACTAATAGAAAGTCATCATTCATCAATTTGTTCAATCTGCAAAAGTTCAGAGACACTCTATAACAAAAGCGTCACTGTTATGTGAGAAGAAGAGTTAGGCCATTATTTTAAGAAAGCGTTTGTAGTGGCCATCAATGTACAAACCTGCAATTTTTATCTTCATTAGCTTAGGGACATAAAATGTAGGCTTTCTTTGCCTTCAAAGGCTCTAACTTTTATTTGAGATTCAACACAGGCACCATAATAATTAGAACTTTCTCATGACTCTTGAGTAATGCTTTTGAAGAGTTACTACTAAATGAGGCTTTTATTTCTGATCCATACAGAACAACACAAAATAAGCTGATGCTAGTGGTAATTATCTAGTGAACTTAGTCATTGCTGAAAGCCACAAATTTACATGGAAATAACCTCGGTTATCTCTGTGACCAGCCATCTAAGAATACAAACACCTGATTTTACCAAATTAATTCTAAAGAAAATGGCTTCTCTCAATGTGAACTTTTATAGCATTACATAGAGATCAGAATACTGCTTAGTTTTAGGAGGGAAATTGAGAATGTTCATGAGAGAAACTGCTGGAATGTTCTTTGATATTTACTCTTGGTTGCCACCATAAAATTGGGATGTGATTTAAGTTGGGCACTTAAAATTAGAGACAATATGGGTCTATACATATTTTTTGTTACAAACTTTAAAAAAATATGATAATAGAAAGAAGGCATCATGAAATCAGCTGATTTTTTAAAATTCTATTATGCAAAATAATGCATGGAATTATAATTACATAAAGTCAATGGTATCTGGGAAGTTAAAACTCTAGGATTAAACAAAAGATTGGTCAGAGACAGTGGTTAGAGTTTCATGTGTTTCATGAGATTAATATGTCCTTTCAGTCTATCATTAAATCTTTAACTACATTCATTTAAATATACAAAACTAGAGTTATATATGAGATGCAGGTAAATGCTTCAGCCATGCCCCTGTTATTTATCCATTCTACTGTTGTAGAACAATGATATATATATATATATATATATATATATATATATATATATATATATATATATATATATATATATATATATATA